>JAIPRM010004120.1:0-23901 GCA_025469315.1 Stegophylla sp. TES_Ste_2020 | reverse complement strand
CTAGAAACTTGAAACTTTCACCAACTACTAAAAACGGTGAAAAGAACATTTTCTAACAATATCAAAATGATTTCATCAATTTTGAGTTAAGTACGGCATTTTGAAAATTTCGGAAATATCTCATTTTACTTTTGTCTTCACGCGGGACATTTTAACGTTCACCAATCCGACGCGACGGTTACGACGATTCGTCCGGGTTAGGCGATTTGGTCATTGACCACTGTGTTTCGACACACGAACTACAAGTCACACATACACACATACATACATACAAATGAATGTCACTGGTAGCAGAGGAACAGGTATAGCGTGTTTATATGCTTAACGGTCATTGTTCCGGCGTATTATTTGCATTGAATTTTGTCGAACTGTAGTAGTATCTTCCAGTCATCGAATACGCAGAATTGCGTAGTACACACGTCGCCATACCCTAATTGATTTTAATTAGATTTGACACAGATTTAAAAGCAACCGATAAGCATCATATTATACGAAGAAAAAATATCCGGCAATTAAATATCCTATCCTATCCTATTACGAATCCAAAAAAAAAAATTCTCCGAAGTACAAATATCAGGCAATAAAATATTAGATTGATAGAAAATTATCCGTGGCACATCCAACATTTACTGGTATGTTTTTAGGAATTCTATGTGCATAGTACTTAAATGAAATCTTTTCTCATAATTCCTAATAGTTTTTCCTAACGCTCAGATTGTCCGAAAAATCGAGTAAAACGTTAAAATATGCCAAAGACTAGAATTAATCGATTTTTGTGATGCAATTCCTACCCAGAAAATAACGGTGATTCGATCATTTTTGGGCTAAATACAAAATTTAAGTATAAACCGAAATATTATCTTATTGTTTTAAAGATTTTTCTAGTACGATTTCAAATATTGAAAAATATCCCAGAAAAATTTCTTTTACCAAGTCAACCATATCAACCAAGTCTTCTAGAGAAAATTTCAAATTATACCCACTGAAATATATCTGTATTATTATGTATATACGTTATTATTATAAAATATATTAACTTGTTTATGTATGTGAAGAGGTATTTATTTAATTTTACATAAAATTCCAAAGAAATACCATAAAAATAATTTACTTCAACTAAAAGGGCTGTGTAGTGTGTATACACGTTTATTGAGACATTTCATATTATTATCATTTCACTATACGTATATGCTACGTTTGACGTGAAGTATTTGTACAAGTAAAACGATCTACGCTTGCAACTGTACAGAGCTGACTGGAAACCCGTCCTAGCTTTTGAATCCGATACGGGTAAAATTTTTCGCAACATACAGATACCAACAGATTATAAATGTGTATGAAGGTTTTAAATTTCATCGTAAAATTACGGCAACGTTATTTTATTTTACGTCACGCGCAAAAGTGGGTACATAGTAATATTCGCTGTTATATGTGAGATAAATTGCTGTGGTGCACGTTGAGGCATACAATAATTAATTACGGATTCTTATGCTCGGATAGGTAGGTGCGTATAAATGGAAAAACGTAAGTTCCTCCATGAGACGTGACAGGTAAAAAGACAGATACGTCAGTTTCTATACGGGATAGAGAAGGCGGTATGTAGGTTCTTGCGTGAAATTAAAAAGGCGCATAAATGTAAGTTAGTACGTGGCAATACAATCAAACCCGGATCAACGTATAGACAAGGTAAAAAACGTGCCTAGTGCTAGAAGTGAAGCGAGCCTATTTTTCCGAATAGTTTTCCAAAATTAAATATATTAAAAATGTTTAAGTGATATAGTTTTTATCATAAAATTCAAAAATATTAATGGTTTTTTAAATCCATTGATCCGATTATTGTTCTCTTTGATTCTATTCGTAGGTAAGGTTAAATAGTAGTCATAGTTTAATTTAGGGTAGTCATAAAAATAAACTAAAAATACGAGACACTAAAAAAAATAAAATAAATGTGATCTGTTATTTTTAAATACGTGTTAACATGTTACATAAAATTACATGAAAACAATTTCATTTTGATATTATATGGTGAATTAATTAAGAATATAGATTGTGCATATAATATACCATGATTTATGTTATAAAAGTTACCTAACTAAATACATATAATAATATAAAAAACAAATAAAACGTGTACTGTATAATGGATTTCAAATGAGAATAAAATATTTATATTTATATGTAAGTACCTACCTACCCAAAAACACAAAAAATATTTATTTTGATGACGATGGTTGATCAACTTATTCTAATATTTTTGTGTACTTTTGTGCTGGACTAATTGCATCCAGTATTTTAGGTTCTATTAATTAAATATTATAAAACTCATTACAAGAATAGTTTTTAATATTGTACTGCGCTAATTAATTTGACAGTTCCTACCAAAAAAAAAAAAAAACGGTTTTTTTCGTCTGTCTATAACACATTAATGGTTAAAAAAATCCTTTCTACAACAGCATTTGTGCCCTTGTACCTGTATTTGGGATCGCAAAAGCATATTCTACAATAAAATTGCTGATATGTTGATTC
Organism: Stegophylla sp. TES_Ste_2020; assembly: GCA_025469315.1. Lineage (NCBI taxonomy): Eukaryota > Metazoa > Arthropoda > Insecta > Hemiptera > Aphididae > Stegophylla > Stegophylla sp. TES_Ste_2020. The sequence continues at coordinate 21,375 of JAIPRM010004120.1, read as the reverse complement.
TGTCAATGTTTTGAGCATTTGTGAACTCAAATATTTCACTTCACTCAACTTCCACTTTAGTTGAATTTTTTGTCATTTATTAAATCAAGATTTAAAAACTTGTTCTTTGTGACTGAATTTATCAAATCTATTATTTTCATCCAATTTTAGGTTTGAATTATTTTGGTTTTTTTATATAAGAGATAGGATATATTTTTGAACATTTTCCCAAGTAGGGCAGTTTATTAGTTGAACCTAACGAAATTTTTTTTATATAAAATAAAAATGTGTTATAAAATAAATAAGTGCTTTTTTTATTTTATAATAGATATTATTGCTTTTTAAATTATTTAAAGATGATAATTATTATTAGATAATATTAAAATAAACGAAAATATAATGCTATTATGAACAGTTTACGTCGGCAACAAAGATTGGACGCAGCATTTATGGTAAACCCAAGAATATGAAAAAAATACCAAATTACTGAAAAATTATAGATTCTATAGACCATAATTTTATTATTTACTTAATGTTTCTATGATTTTATAATATTATAATGAACAATGTCATACAAAAATATAGAAAATAAACGATTTTTTTTTTAATAAATTACAAAAGTTATAAATTAATAGTAAGTAAAAAAAACGATATTAATACGGAATAAGCTTCAAAATATGGGACAAAATGCGTCCTGTAAAACTTTTGTCAGGACAACGGGACACAGAGTTAAAATACCAAACAATCCCGTATTATACGGGACGTATGACTATCCTAAGTTAAATTACATTAGTGGAAGAATCATGACGAAATGGATTTATTTTGTCATGGGTAGAGTTATATGCATTGATTTAATCAATGGTATAAATACTGTTATCGCTTTTCAATATTTTAGAGAATAGTAAAAATCGTATAATCAATATTCATTGATACTTTGCATGCGTTATTACTGTCATTGTGAGATTTTGCATTATATTCCAAATGTTTTCAGATTATCGTTACGTAAAAAATAATAAAAATGAAATAGTCTTAAAGAAGTCTTATCGTTGGGCGTTGGATTATGCAGACAAAATAATAAAAATTAAAAAGACCGTTTAAATACCCTGAATAATTAATTGAATCTTAATAATTCATTAAAAGGGTAATAAAGAAAATCGCAAGTCTATTTTAAAAGATTTTCTCCTCTGAAAATTAGATACACTTACGCTTGCCAACATCAAGCTATAAATATAATTGAAAACAATTACGCGCGCGTGTACTTACATTATACAATACGTTTTTAATTTTGGCGTTTTCTTTTGTTACAGGTACGTATCCATTTTACTTCAAAATTTTTGAATCGAAATTTTTCTGAAAAAGATACTTTTGAGAGGTAATTTTTTTAAATTTTCATTAGTGTATAAAAAATTTGGGAAAACTACCTAAAATTTGACAAAAATTACAAAAATTTTTAATCCAAACTTTATGAACATTTAAATAATGATAAACAATAATATGGAAAATATTTAGGTGAATGAAATTTTGGAAATGTAAAAACGAGTTTTGTTATTTTTTTTTCTAATACTTTTTTTCTCAGAAAATTTTTTTTCTGTTCACAGTTAATAGTGGGATATAAATCTAGCTGTGTAAAAAATACATTTTTTCGTAATAGTAATAACTAATCAACTACAATTTTTAAGCTCAGAAGTGCGCAGAATATTTTATTGTAAAAATGATTTATTGTTTCTTTAAAATTTAACGTACCCACCGAGTCCCACCCGAGGAACAAAGAATACCCATGGTGCGAGGAATTTCCAATTTTTTTTATGTTACACTTTTTAAAAGTTATAATATTAATCAAAATAACTAAAATAACAATTGACATTATATTATTATAGTTTCATAAATAGGACTATGAAATATGAATTTAATAAAAAAAATCTTTCAAAATTCGTTTTAAATTTCAAAAAATACTTAAAATAATTGTTTTTAAATAGAACGCAAAATCACGATTTGTAAAGTGCAAGAAATTGTTTTCTTTTCAATTAAACAAATCGATTTTTTTATTTATGTTCATATTGATTTTACATAAATAAAAATTGTTCAATTTATTTAAGAAATATGAAAAAAATATGATAAAAATGATTTTTTTTTTAATTTAAGTTTAGTAGGCTCGAATTCTGCAGTTATCTACTCAAACTTATGGAGTCATGCAGACAAATCAAACTAGGATATTATTTGAAAAATATGAATTTGAGTTATACCTAAAATATAGCATATTTTAATTAAAATTTTCTCGTAAGGATCACAGAATTCGATAAGAACAATATAAAATTAAATTAAAAAAAAAAAAAAATGAACTAAAATGGCAAAAAATAATTAATATTGTCAAAAACTTCAAAACAAAAGTTTCATCATTTAATTAGTTATTACATGACTTAAATTTTATGTTAAAAAAGCTACACTTTACAATCAGATAAAAGAATGCACTTTCCCATTAATTTACACATGACTTAAATTTTATGTTAAGGAAGCTACACTTTATAATTAAATAAAAGAATGCACTTTCCCATTAATTTACAGCTCTACTCATAACTCATATAATGCACGATTATAGTTAATAGTCCAAAAATCAATTAAGGTCGAATCGTCTTTGGGTTCCGCCAATCACAAATTATTTTTTAAGGGTTTCTTGGAGAGTTAAATTTTAGGAACCACTACTCTATTTAAACAGCTGTTACCACATCACTTTTGACGGTTTTTTTTGTATTCAGGTACTACGCATATGCACCTTTTCTGATGCTAGATAGACACCACTTCAGTCAAAATCCAAATAATTTTAATCAGACATTTATTAATATTAATTAATAGAATATAAAATTAATAAGTTGTAAATTACAACTCATTAATTTCATGTCAACAATACATTAAACAATGCCGGGTTAAACATTTATGGACAACTTGAGAGTGAAAGTTAATTAAAACATACTTATTTATATAATTAAATTGATTACTAGTAAAATATATGATTAACTTGAACTTCCGAAAATTTAAATGTTCACTAGCTAAAATTTTGACGAAGATTTAAATTTTTAATTTATTTATTGGATTTGAATCTAATGTTTTAATGGAAAAAGTTTACATTTTCATTATTTGTTTTTAATAAAACTGTTGAGAATAGAAAAAAGCTACCTCAATAGAGTACCTACGATATCAAGAAAATTCTCTACGGGCAACACATAATAATTATAAAAATCATTGGAGTAAAACCATTAGACATTTTAACCAATGGATCTTTTTAAGTTATTTAGAAACTGAAAATCAAGTAGTGATTTCAAATTACATATAATTTGAAATCACTAAATAATTATAACTTAATGGTTAAACCCTTAAAAAAAAAAATAAAATATTTATTACAACTAATAAAGGTAAATATTTTAACTTTTTGCCGTTCATTTAATTAGGTATTTATAATACTATTTTCATTGTTATTTTTTCACAGATAGATTTATCGAATAAAGTGCAATAAATAATTATTTGTCCAATGGAATATTAAATCAATAATACTATTCTTATCATCTAATTTTTAATCAATAGGTATAATTTTAAGTTTATAACATTTTTTGATTATTAATTTTTATGAATTATAGTATGCTTTCAATGTTATGCCGTATGACACAGGCTTTGACTCAGTGTCATCGTTATCGGAGAATAATATTTCAAATGAGACATGTAGTCAGGACGTAAAGTTAGTAATTCGGGGATTACGGAAGAAATTTTCATGTGCGTGTATAACGTTTTGTATTATTATTATTTATGTACGTAAAAAAAACATAATATTATCTGATTGTATGTGCGCACGCGCACGTACCTCTCACCCTTTACATTTTATAAAAGACGCGTATTATGAGACCGGATAGTTATTATGCATATACTTATTACACGACCCGTTCCTATATAATATGTATTTAATATAGAAGGGCTCCAAAGTCTCGACCTTATACGGTGCGAAGGCGTGTGTGTTTAAAATGAGTCACATCAACGCCGACGTGAACGTACATAAATGGAATTATTATATATTATTATTTGTATGTACCTATACATATATTGTGTAACGTCTTCTCTCACGCGTCTACGTCACACCATTAGATTTTCACCTTTTTTTTTTTTAATTCTTTTATTCGAGTCGGACGGTGTTCTCCTCCGCATATGTATTCATGTAAATGTCTGTACTACAGTGTTTCAACCCCGTTGAATCGGTATTGTCGTGGCGGTGCGCGACCGCGGGAACGAGTGGAGTAAAAAAACAATAATAAAGGAGAGAGAAAACCTTCGTCGACCGTAAATAGATACGCGTCGGATATAATAATATGTTAATTAGTTTGCGCACGTCACGTAAAATAGCCAGAAACAATAGTGTCTGTAACCTTACATCCGATAGTTTAAATTATTTTCGATTGAACGACTGTGTACGCGCGTATAACGGAAATACGATTGTTTTCGGACGTCTTATGCGCATAAGACGTCCGAAAAGCGCTTATACTTTGAATAAAATTAGTGTCCAGATTTCACAGCAAAGTACATTACTTTTCGGGTGTTCAAAGACAATGTACTACTACAATCCAAAGTACTTCTTTCATTTCACCGTAACATTTACGTGAATAATTAAACTTTCAATTGGTACTTACACTGTTTTATTTTAATTTCTAAGCATTTTTTTCCACTTTCGAGTTATCTTATCAATTTTTAATACTTATTAATTTAATTTTGAAGCATGTTTTTAAAAACTTATTACAGTCAAACGCATTTTTTACGAAATTTCAAAACTTTTTGTGTGTTAGTTGTTATGACATTTATATCCGGCCCTTCAATAAATATATTAAATATTTAGAGGCTGGATTATGAAGCGTTTAAATGAATTTTTAGAAAGAACTCGTTTAAAATGTTTTGAATGGATGGTCTTATTTTAAAACTTTTTACATAAATATTTACGTTTAAAACGACCTAGAAATTTAAAATATGACCTCAATTTTTTAATTTTAAGTAATATTTTAAGTCGGAAAAAATGATGTATTGTTCCCACACGAAGAAAGCATTTTTGAATGAATTACACTATTTACAACAATGGCTTATTTATAAGACTAGTGATGCAAGTGTACCTGTGTCTGTTGTCTGTTTCTAAAATATTATATATGAACACTAATACGATTTGTCTGCATTTCAATTAAGGTCAATTTAGAAGTGATTTAATAATATGAGTATGAAAATATCGTCAACTGTTTACGAACAACAATACCAATTTTCAGCTGCCATTCAGTATACAACTTATACGTACTTTGAAGGTTCAATATGCTATCTACGCATTGCATGCAGTATTCTAATGACGTAAATTAATTTGCAGCGTTAATTTACAATCACTTAAAGTCAAAAGCAATTATTTTTGATTTATAATACCTTGGCAAGAATGTTCAAATGGTAAAATATGGTTAAACAAACTTAATAGAAAACACTTGAAAACACAATAATTTTTATTTAACTTTTAACGATTTTTTATAGAATACCGTCTGAAGACTTTGATAGTGCACTATGTGTAAATATCGCGATGGTTATTATATTCAAGTGTGTAAATTTGGGTAAAAACCATACTAAATGCACACATTTCATTGGTAGATAAAATAATACAGGTAGATATCGTACTTAACAACAAACAGTATTTTACGAGGCTTTGCATCCAAATCAATTATTCAGATTTTGAGTTTTGAGTGTTTTAGGTGTTCGGGTGTTTAAACACAGCAATATAAAAGACAAATTTATATTCAGGTGTTTAAAACCAATATCATTTGGGTTAATACAGATGTTTAGTGTAATATTGTTAGTTTTTACCTATATTTACATCAGATAGTTTTGATAAGGGAGGTTAATTTTCACCCTAAATAAGTATATTGCTCTACCATTATTGCTAACTTTTCAAGAAATCGCTGAAAATTTCAAGAAAAATAAAAGAAAAAAAATTTCATTTATTTTAATTTAAAGTTATTTAAAAAAAAAAAAATCAATGATAAAATTGCATTTTGTGTAAAAATACTTACAACTTATTTATGGCATAAATTTTAAAATGTATTAATTTTATTTTTAATATTTATTCGGGTTTCGGGTTAATCAAATTTTTTTCTGGTTATTGGCAAATAAGAGTGTTTTATAAAAAAAAACATATGGGTTATAAGGATGTTAAAAATGTTTAGGGTTTTAAGAGTGATATAGGTTCTGGTGAATTCGGGTGAAAAGCCTTAGTATTTTGCGACCGAAATTATTAAATAAATTATTTAGTAGATGTTAGCATCAATGTAGTTTGTATCTGCCCAACTTGCAATATACCAAAAACATAATAGGTATAATTTATACTATGGCATTCAAATTAAATTTAGAGCTTAAACACATGTACACATACTATCAAATTTAAAGAAAACATTTTCGAGGATATGACACAATGGCATACTATTTTTGTAAAATATCGCCTAACAAAGAAGTTACGACTGTTTAAGAAATTTAAAAATGAAATCCCTATAATTTTTTCGTCAGGTGACATTTCATAAAAAGAATATTAGGTATATCATACTCGAAAAATAGCCTATTTTTTAATTTGTATACGTATCTAAACTCTAAATTTTAATTCGAACGTCGTAATATTAGTTTGACAAAGCGTGTTTTTTTCTATATATATATCGATTAGATAAACAGAGACAACAAAACTCGTAGTATCCATCTTCTTAATACACGTATTATTAAAAATGTAAATATTTATCAAATTTTTCTCTATAGGGCACTTAAAACTCATTCTATGATCTGACTGAATAGACTAGGATATAAAACCATTATTTTCGTAAACAAATCTAAAAAAATCGAAATTTCTAATAAATTGAATTAAACGTGAGAATTTTTTGAGCACTGAGTGTTTTTATTTTTACCATTATAATACATAACATTATCTATTTTTAGTAGGATAAACATACTTCTGAATTTAGAGCGTGTTCATGTTCTCTTCAAACATTAGGTTTGATAAATATATACTACTGCATTAGATTAATACTATATTATCATATGTTTTTAATAGAATGATTGACGATAGACACTACTTAGCCTTAGCGTATGTATAGAAATGACACTCAACATGTGTGTCCCGGTTCATTAGCTTTTAGATTCTGAATGGAGCCAAAAAAAGAATTGCGAAAGACTCTCAGTTAGGATAGGTTAGAATAAAGGAAAGTTTCCTTTTTACAAACAGTGGGAAACAAGTCTAAAGATTAAGACAATAAGACAAATTAAAAAAAAAAAAAAAATTATGAATAATTTATAACAATATTACTAGCATATTTCTATGAAATGAAATAATTTTTACTGTTGTTATTTGTAAGATTTCTTAGATTTTCCATATAGCAAACCACTACTTTTTACTCAATAAGTTTTTGAAATTTATGATATTTCAGTTCTTTTTTTTTGTTTAATAATTTATGAGCTAACGCTTTAATACACATAACTGATAACTACTCAACCATATATATTTATATACGTATAAAATTTAAAATATTAAATGGATGTTAAAGACAATGAAAATGTGTAGAATATTCAATCATCCTTTACACTGCATGGGAATTTCATAAAATTTCCCAAATTTTTGATCAATATGAATAATTATATAAACATTTTATATTATTCTCGGTTATTTTAATATAAAATATCTGAGATATTTATTGAGTAACCGATTTAACGATTTATTGCGTACATAATAAAATATGTATTCATATATGTATTATAATTTACAGGTAGAGTTCAAGACTTGCGTTGAAAACGCTTCACATCCATGCTGATTTAAACTTTATATTACCAAAACATGAAATAATTGTCTGTATTTATTGAAATTATCTATCCATACAACATATATTTTTTTCTTGCTTTAATATAAGTTATTTTAATGATACAAAATCTGAAAATAATATTAGTTCTCTCTAAAAAAAAAAATTAATTTCAAATACACGCCCATTACTCATACTGATTCTATAGCTTTATATCATTATTTTTATGTCAATTAAACATTTATATGAATTATGTAACAAAGGAAATAATACGTTCTGTAATAATTTAATAGAAATAACAACTTATGAAAAAACAAAATATTGTATCTTACATACTTTGTGTATAGGAAATATTACGTTATGGTAGAAAATTAAGCGTATTTTATGTAATGTGGTAGGTCGCCTATTTTTGGTTCACTACAAAGATAAGTGAAGATTATAAATAACAACTTACTTGCGATAATAATTCTCATAAATAATCTCTTTGTTTGAAAATGTGAAGCTGTTGGCCTACTTTTTTCATCAAAATGTCATTGGTATAATTTACAATTCAATAATTAACAACTACTAAAAGACGTACTTCACATCTTGGTTAGAATATTCTTGGCGAGTGTGAACAATTTTAAAGAAAAGATTTCTTCAATAAAACTATTCTGGGCGAAGCTTCAGTTAATATACAAAAGTAATTATCAATATGTTTAACAATTGTTATTTTAATAACAAAATAATCCATGTGCAATTCATTATTCATATATATATATATATATGATCAAATTTTTATAGTAATAGTTATATAATTATATGTAATTATAATTATTAAATTATAATCGAAATTCGACCAGAATGACAAAATTTATTCATTTTTGTGTGATTGTCCACTGGTCTTATACATATTATACTGATATACACTCATTGAATATTAAATATTGAAATAAAAATTATTTTGTTACACTAAACATTTTCGAAAAATAAAAACTGATTTTTATATACTCCTTTACACCTAATGAATATTTCATAAAAAATTTCAGATTACAATAAAATATAAATATCATAATAAAATAATAAAGCAGCTCTAATTATCATAAATCAATATTAATTCGCTATGATATAATTAGTATTAATGTTAATCATGTCACATCTGGTTAGTCACGGTTAAAAAAGTCCAAAAAAATTAGTATACCGAGTGAGGTTTGAACCCAGGACCCTCGCATTCGAACTGTTTTCACTAGATCACTAAAACTACAACAGCATTGAAAACAGTTGAAACGCTAGGTATTTAATATAACACCCGAAAATATTCAAAATCAAGTAATTAGAAAACTACGATAAAACTTACGAATCACGAGATTTTTTTGAGTCAATTAGACATATATGTAAGTGAAGTCATATTAAATTTTCGAGTTTTAATATCAAGAATTAAAAATTGTATGAAATAAAAACTTACAAAAACGAGAAATTTCCAATATTTTCAAAATGCTATACTTTACTCAAAATTGATCAACTGTTTTCGAAACTTTAATGAAGTGTTTTCATGACCATTTTTAGTAGTTAGGAAAAGTTTAAAGTTTCTAGCTTCATTATTTTTTAAGTTATGTCAAAAAACATATTTCATTTTTATGAAAATTCCGGTAATAGCATATTTTGTCGTTTTTTATCAATTTTTCAATAGATTTTCCCCGTTTTTTAAAAAAGGATTGAGAAATTTGAAAAATTACATGTTTTATTTAATACCATCTGGGTATGATTTCAGGAATATAAAAATACTGATCGAGACTTTTGACCAAATATTTCTACGAAAAAGTGTCTCCAAAATGAAAAAATAAATAAACATCATTGTAAAATCATAAGCTTCTTCGCTCCACTCAGAAACTAAAAAGTTTTATTAAATTTTTAATTAAATGTTAACACACTAATTATGAGATTTCTATCATTGTTTAAAACTCCTGAGCTTGTGTGATAATTTCAACGTTGTCGGGTAAATTATACCTTTCCATTATATGTAAATTGTAGGTATAATTAAATTTTTGACAATTTTCCCAAAAACAAGGGAAAGCTACCTCAAAATAGAGTCAACACTGTAAAATATACCATTAACTATATTTGTATGCTACGTTGTGTTATGTCACTCATATTATATAATACCTGTATGTTAAATGGCCCCAAAAAAATTAAAAAATCGTCAATCCATTGTTTTTTATATAATCGTTGTAAGTTAGGATTTGTATAAAACTGGTCATTTTCATGTAAAATAACGTTTTAATCCAATCAAAAAATTTAATATTCAATTCAGAAGAAATCTAAGGTTTAACAAGCAATTCTGGCAGTGTTCTATTTATTTTAAAAATTATCTCAATATATACATTTTTATCCGGATTTTATATTGGAATTATTACGGCTCAAATGACTATTAAGGAAATGACAGGTTTCTTTCTATTATTAAACCGTAACATTTTAAATTTATTAATTTGATTGGCAAAAATTTTTATAGACTTATTCGAATATTGGCATACTTATATTTATATTTCTGTTAAAATCTGTTTAGTAAATTTTTAATTGTAAGAGCTTTAAAATACAAAGTACTGTAAAATTGTTTATTCTCACGAATAATGAAATAGACATGGATTATTCTATTATTAAATTGTTAAACATACTCAATATGAAACTGACAATTATTATTCTGTTTAACTGACTGAATTTTCCACTCAGAATTGTTTTATTAAAGAAATAATTTACAGTTTTTTTAAAATTCATCTCAGTCGCCTACTTAATGCTTTCCACTTTTGACCTAAACCAGAAATGGAGAACATCTTTGATGCACATTACGTCCGCCTTTATATTACATAAATAAGTTATTTTATTACATAAATATATATACAGTAAACTCTCGTTGTTTTGAATCCCAAGGGCAACAGGAAAAAGTTCGAGATATTGAAAAATTTCAGAGATTAAAATTATTATTATTATTATTAATTGGTTATAAATTTTTTGATACTTACAAAAACTATAGAATATTTACTATTTTTTTTTTTTTTTTTTGAAAAATCTTTCATTGAAGTTTGTTTTTTATTACTTCTGCCTGACACCAATATCTTACAAATTGGATTTGGTGGAAAAAGCGCCATCTTTTATACCTGTCATAGACTCAAAAAAATTTCCTAATATTTTTTATCGTGTTTAACTTGTTGTATTGTAACTGCAGTGACTTTCTCCTTATTTTATAATAATTCGTCTTCACTCTTGTTGAGGTTTTCAATAATTTCTGATAAAGTTTCAATCATTTCTGATGAAATTTCTAAAATTTCTGTTGTTTCTGTAATAAAAATATTAATATTATATTCGAGATTACGAAAAACGATTAATTTTACATCGAGTTAAAACGCTATTGAGTGTAATGGTAGATTCAAACCCAGATTAATAATTTTAAAAGGATTTCAATGTAATACGACGTGTTAACAAAAAATTCGAGATACTGACGTTCGACACAATAAGAATCTATTGTGTTAATCTTCAGAAATTTCGTTTCTTGTAAATTTAGGAAAATAAGCACCAAGTAGTTGCAGATACACAAACAGATAACTTAGTATCAACATTTCATTTTTCATTTCCTATCTACTTGTTACTGTACTTGTTTTTCATGCACATTCAGCTCTATTTTAGTGCACAAACGCAGTCACTTTTATTCATCTTTTATTGCATAAACATCCTTTATCTAGACGAGAACATAATAATCAATTTTATTAATTACTATATAACATATAATATTAAACAGGTTAATGCTATAACTGTGTTGTGGGAAAATTATATAATCTTTTAACGCGCGGAATGCATATTTTTGTCATACCGTGAGGATACTGGAAGTCATTCCAGTGTCGTTCTTTGTCATTCGTGTGAAAACGTAATAACCGTTTTTCAACCACAAAGTTCATAAATAAAACAATAACAATAATGTAAAAAATATTATTCACCATTTACCGGACAATACATATAATAATGACGACGTTGTCCGACGATTTGTAATTATAGACGAGAAGGAGCAAACGAGATACAAAATGTATTATACTTTTTATAGCATTTACAGTTACACACTTGGATTTAGCCACATTTTTTTTTCACTCGTGTAATGTTTCATTTTTGTCTAACGACTTCCGTTGAATTTCTTTTCGACTGACGACTTTTACCCATTAATTAAACTACAACCAAATTATCTGTTCATGAATTGGATGTTTAAACAAATACAAATTTGTCACTCCCACGTGTTTATAATATATATAGGTTATTTAGCTTTAGTTACATAATACGTAAACTTAATGAATACTTATTTATTCGTATTCATCGTATACAGTTTTTAGTATGATAACTCATCCGGAATCTAACACTTGTACACACGGTATTTCAGACGACGAGTCCACTATGTCACGTCAAGTAACACATTATAAGTCATAAGCAACATTCGTCAATAATAAAAAGAAAATCGTGTAAATAATAATTCATTTTTTAACGAATGAAATACATAATATATTCATTATTATCGTATGTGCTATCCGGAGATTGAATTATGCTATTATAAATATGCTAATCATAAATGTCAAATGTGCACTGATATCCACGAATAAAAGTAAAATATATACCAATAAACGATATGCAAAATACATATTTTGTAAATTGAAGTATTAAAAAAAAGTGATAGTTAGAACTGTAAAATCGTATCACTAAAATAGATTGAAATTGGCCCTCAGTTATTAAAAATAATGTTATGAATTACTCAACAAATTAAAAATACATAGATTAAAAAAATCCAGATATACTTCGTGCCATAGCTGGTAGCCTTCACTCCTCTGGTGGGACATTACAAAAACATTTGTTTTTTACTCAACTAAAGTATACTCTATACTAAAGTAAATTCCACTATTAACTGAGGACAGAAAAAAAACTTTGATGAAAAAAAAAGTGTTGAATAAAATTAATTTTCACATAATATTAAAATTTTTCTTTCACTATAATATTTTTCATATGATAGTCTATATTTAAATTTTCATAAAGTTTGAATTATAAGAAAAAAGTTTTAAAGACTTTTTTGTCAGTTTTTTGGTACTTTTTTCTAAATTTTGGAATAACTATTGAGAATTTCGAAAAATGATCTGTCAAAAGTACTATCTAGAGACAAATTCTGATTCAAAATGTTGCTGGTCGAAACTTTTAGACAAATATTTTCTAAACAAAATATGTTTATAGACAAAATCATCAATGTAAAAACACTAATTTCTTCACGCTACTCAAAATTTAAAATACTTTTCAATTAAACTAACTAAAAAACTGTGCTTACAAATAAATATTAGAACTGAAAAAAAAACGATAAGAAAAAACAATTTCAAATAATTATTAAATTAAAATTAATTATTTGGTATAAAATTGATCATGATTTTACTTAATAAAGTCAGTTAATACGAAAATATTTTTTTTGAATTTGGAAAAATAATAACTTAGTGAATTAATAGAAAACAAAACAATTATAATATAAGATTTAATTAGCGCACTTATTTAAAAAAATGCCCATTATAGTGATGTATCATCAATTGGAGTAATAAAATCTGATAACATTTAAAATATAAAAATATATATTAAACACACTAGCAGGAACTGGTACTTTTTAGCTTTTATGGATTCGGTTCTCAATATCTTTTTTTTTTTTTGGGGGGGGGTTCTGATCCCGATCCCGGTTCTCATTTTTTTCTTTAAAATGTCCTGGTACCAGTTCCGGTTCTCGATTTTTTAAAGGTTCTTGAATTCCAGAACCGATTCTTGTAAATAATTTCGGAATTTTATGAATAAAAATTGTTTTCATTAAAAATTAAGAATTCTGAAATGATGAGATGAATATTATTCATAATATTTTACTATCAAGTAAAATCGTGTAAAACGCGTAAAAAATATGCAGTAACTACAGAATGAGTCTCAACACTCATATGTTTTTGTACGAAATAAAATTCAGTCAACAAAATAATTATGAAATCAATTTGATATTTGATTTGAAACGCCGACATTTCAGATCTTCGTCGTACTAATCATTCTTTCAATTTCCAGTGTGAATAACATCTTACCTACCTACTTATTAGTAAATACTGCAGTTCCAAACAAATAGTAAATTTTCCTCATAGTATTGTATAGATTTACGAAATAACAATTATAAAGGTTTATTCAAAACAGTAACTATAGTAAATTGTAACTATGTGATCAATGATATACGTAGGTACCTACAAAATCCTACTTAAAACTTACTTTATTCTGTATTTACTTAACCGTAAAGTGCTTCGCTTCCTTGCTTACATTAATTGGTACTTAAATCAATGCGTGAACGAATTAAAGCCTAGAAAATGTTTATTTAATTATAACGGTCTTGTATTACGTAGTCGACTTAATAACTCCTGTAAAAGGGTAAACAATGAGCAAATCGTATTATTCAATGAAAAGAAAAAAGCCGGACATACTTCGCACGATGGATGTTTTTTGCACGACGGGTGGGATTCTCTTGACGGGTGTATTGAATTTTTAAAAGAAACTATAAATCATTTCTTCAATTAAACGATTCTGAAGGAAGAAAGTTAATAATAATAATAAAAAATAAATGAGAAAAAAAAATGTTAGAAAAATGTTCAAAAATTTTTTTTTTACATTTTCCAAATTTTCTTGCGCCAAAATATTTCTTATATTATTTTCTTTCTATGTTAAAATTTTGATATAGTTTGGATCAAAAAATAATGGTTTCCGAGTCTTTTTTGTCAAATTTTAGGTAGTTTTTTCCAAAAAAAAATTTAAGAATTGAGAAATTCAAAAAATGACCTCTTTAAAGTACAATCTAGAGGCAAATCCGATTTCAAAATGTTACTGATCGAAACTTTTGGACTAGTATTTCCATACAAAAAGTTGTACACAGAAAAAAAAAAGAAAAAAAAATATCATTGTAAAAACACTAGCTTTTTCACTTCGTTCAGAATTTAAAAAATACTATTTAATAAAAACAATTTTAAATAGAATAATATCTCGATCAGTTAATTGCATATTATTACGATAGGTAAGGCACGTAAGACATACGAAAAATATAAGAGTAAAATAATAAATTATTAGATACCTATTTAAAAATTGAAATTATGTGTAATTGTATAGTTTGATCATAATTCGATTTAATATTCATAATAAATTATTTTACGCGGTAAAATTAAATTAATTTTTTATGTAGAAAATTAACAGAGACCGCAGAAAGTTTTTGTGATGAATGTAATTTTTAATCCATTTCTAATAAATAATTAAATTATTAATGCTGGTATATTTTATATTGATGGATAATCTATAATAACATAAAAACCGTTTTTTTCTTCACTTGTTTCCTACATATTTATTTCATAAAGATAAAATATGTAATTTCATTAAAATCTATTCCATAAAATTTTGTTATATCATACGCTGATCGCTTAATAAAACTGCTGATAACCAATTACATTATTTCATTTAATATTTTATATACTGAATGATAATTTTTTTGTATCTAAATCATATTTTTCAAAGTTAGAAATTGCGAAAAAAAAATATTTAAATTCGTATTTAGTTATATTGAAATACATTTTATATTTGTGTACGAGTTATTCTTATTTGGTGAGTAATTTTTTTTAATGAGTGCTCAAATGCAACCAAAAATTGTTGTTTAAATTAATAATTAGGAGTTGCTTAATTGTTAAACTTTACTATAACTAATTAACTTTATCGTAGTGCATATTAAGTTAAATTCTAACCATATTCAAACTTTATTCTAAAATTAACAATTGTTGGAAGGACAGAAACTACGAGCACTGTTAGTGGGTATACGAATATAATTATAAAGGTTATCCCAATTTACTCATGGTGATGAAAAATAACGTATAATTATTTGCTTGTAAAATTTAAAACATAAAACTAAAGTTTAGTTAAAATAATAATTTTTTACTGTTCTTAAACACAATTTTAATTTTAAAAAATTGTGTACGTAAGATTTTTTTCAGCTTACATTTTAAGAGTTATATACATTTGAAGTTTTGAGTAGCAGAGAAATGTTAGTAAAGATTTACTGTGCACTTTTCTTTCAGAATATTAAATTAAAAGGGATGGTTGTCATTTAAGTAGACAAAAAATTAAAAAATTACTATGACTAAAATAGTAAATCGTTTTTATTTCGATAAAAATATTGTTTCATTTTAGTGTTTAAAATAACTGCATACTTTAAAAAAATGTCTTATTCATGTATTATACGGGGTTATTTTTTTATTGCCCATATTTTGGCACTATAAAATGTTTATTTGTAAATCTTCGTGGGATATTTGTATATAATATTATATATATATTATATGAAACGACATTATATGTTGTAATTTACTTCCATCAACAGTCGCCGACTCCGGATATCCGGGAAAAATCCCGCAATCCGATTGATTTTTTACGCGTATTATGTGTAATAATGACTGTCATAACGAGTGCACTAATCTCTCACTGACTCATTTACGAACGGCTCATTTACTATTTGAGCACAGTTCATTCTGCTAGTACTACTATTATTTTTCTTCCAGGCCAAAATTATCCACGGTTAAGGTCTGCACCCGTTGATTTTATTTTTTACTTTTTTTCATTAATTTTCTCCCATCGTCGTCACCGTCGGTGTCTGTAAATCCTCTTGGTACCTAGTGGCCATAATATTTCGGTCGTTCAACTCGGCCGAGCGATATATTTCGTATGATTTTTATATATATTTGGATCACAGTTAAGCTCACATATAACAATACACAATTTATCCTAATATCAACATAACTATTGCTTTAAAATAATGGGTATTTTGTTTTTTCTGTGAACATTTGTTTGTATGGAAATACTTGTCGAATAATTTCGACCAGCAACTTTTTGAATCAGAACTGGGCTCTAGATAGTTCCATTTAAGAAAATATTTTTCAAAATTTGGGAACGGTTTAAGAAAAACGCCTATAATTTATTTTCAAACTGTATAAAAATTTAAATATAGATAGAGATAGATTTCTGTAATTTTTTTTTCTTACACTTTTTTCTCATCAAGTTTTTTTCCTGTTCTCAATTAATAGTGTAATTTATAAGTGTGTACTTGTGGTGTTTTTCACATTTTGGGTGAGATACTCTTAAAGGTGTGTTGAATGCGATAAATCATTTTTTCAATAAAACGATCCTGAGCAAAGTTTCAACTAATACTCAATCATAATTATCAGTTTTGAAACATTAAACTTAAATATTGAACTTAAGTTATTTTAGTTGAAATAAAAATAAAAAATGACCAAATTTTTTTACTTCACATTTTCAAAATTTCTTTACGCTAAAATGCTTCTTACATTATTGTCAATCTATACTTAAATTTTCTTAAAGTTTGGATCAAAAATTGATGGTTTCCTAATCTTTTTTGTCAAATTTTGGCTAGTTTTTCCAAAAAGAAAAATGAAGAATTGAGAAATACAAGAAATTACCTCTCTAAAGTACCAACTAGAGGCAAATCCGATTTCAGAAAGTTGCTGGTCAAGACTTTTGGATAAGTATTCTTACACGAAAAAGTGTATACAGAAAAATAAAATAAAAATCATAGTAAATACTCCACTCCACTCATAATCTAAAACTGTCTGAGTAAAACATAAATTTGTTTTATAATAATAATTTTTAGTAAAATTATCTTGTATAAATTAAAGCTCCGCTCAGAATCGTTTTATTAAAAAAATAATTTAACATTTCTTTTAAATTTAGCACACTTACTAAAACCCATGCGAGGAATGAATAATACCCATGGTGCGAAATATATCCGCCTCTTTTCTTATTAAATTTCGAAAATTACTATTATATGAAAACGTATAAAACGTAATCATTTTACGAAACATTAATATTCTGAAACAATATCAATGCCAATAATGATCGTTCTCTCGTTGATGCCAAACCCGTGGCCCGCAAACGTATTCTATTTACAACTGTTTTTTAAACATTTCTGTAAATCGATTTGCTGATTATAATAAAATGATTTAGTTTGATTCCTAAATTGTTGGTGTTTCTAAACTGATTGAACTTACTATATGCGCTCAATTTCATTAATTAACCATTTCAATTTTGCCCCAAATGATTGAGTTGATCATTTCGATGTCTTCCCGAACTTTGTTATTTTAAATTTTAATTATAATATAAATGTCTCGATATGTCTATAAAATGTGTTATAAGGTATTTATAATGCTATAAATGAATAAAAGTTGGGCATCACTGCTCTAAGATATAAACAATAACTTTAATCAAACAATAATTATTAATATTTATCAAGCGTGATATTGAAAACGAATTTTATATTTCAGGTTATCGATCTTTTATCGTTGTATAAAATTAAATGTATATAAACGACATCATTAATCTTATATCATAAATTAAATCGTATCGTAATAGATTTATGACTGTACAGTGTTGTCTTCGATGTTTATGCACTAAAAAATTAAATGATGCTCATTAAAAATATACAATTCAATATGGATGCAAACCGTGCAACAAATATAATAACAATTAAATTGTGAATACTGCGCGTATTATTATTACAACGTATACTCATTATAATAATTAATAATTATTGCGAAGCAAGACGTTAGTTCATTAAAATTTAAATATTTTAATTATAAGATTTGCATTAAACAACGATAGTTTGTTATACTTTTGCAATAGTGTTTCTGCATCTATTTGTTGTTAGTTAGTTTAACAA
Source organism: Stegophylla sp. TES_Ste_2020 (assembly GCA_025469315.1). Taxonomy (NCBI): domain Eukaryota; kingdom Metazoa; phylum Arthropoda; class Insecta; order Hemiptera; family Aphididae; genus Stegophylla; species Stegophylla sp. TES_Ste_2020. Next base: position 2,805 of record JAIPRM010004120.1, on the reverse strand, counting down.
TCAGAAACAAAGTAGCTATATATATATAAAATATGCTTTATATTAAGTTAATATAAATACAAATAAACAATTCGTAGTTCTTGTATTCAGATCCAGTTAATATCGCACTCTCGCGTAGGTGGCAATTATACAGACTTTTATGAAAAAAGCTTTTTTTTTTTAGGCTACTTATTCTATTTTATGCACTTTTAAATAGAAATGCACTTCACGATGGCTAAAATGTGTATACAATTTATCAACTTTTAATTTTGCATATATTTAGATATTTCCTTATTTTTATTTATAAGTGTTTAATATCTTAGTCATTTACCCGTATTTAAACACACATGTTTTGATAGTATTTTCCGGTACAAACTACAAAATATAGTAATTTGATCGTACCATTTTATTAAATGAATACGAACGTGGCACTAAAAACATTATTATTAATTTTTTTTTTTTTTAATAAAGACATATTTTTGGTTACAGATTTCATTTCTAATAAATTCATGAATATTCTATCAAGCATTTATATCTATGCACAATCAAATACATGCAGATAGCATATATTTTTAAAATTTAAATACAAACTATTGTACCTCATTTTTTGTTATATTATAATTTCTTTTAAATGGCTATTTATATAGTTTAATATAATCCAAATTTTTTACGACTTGGTTTGTGCTTATATTTCACTGATTTCTGACGCATATTTTTCGATTTCTAATACAAATTTGACTACCTATTTTTTAATGCAGTTAAAAATAAGTCCATTCATAATCGATTTTTAGTGCATAAACATCTTAAGAATTGGGTAGGTATCGCGAGAAAACAACGCGCTGATGCCGTATATAAATATTCGCCTGGTCGGTAACCGTCAAAAGATCGTGATGACCGTCTTAGTTTTATCTAAATGATTTTCCCATTGATTTTCCACAGGCCGTGATCGTCTAGTGGTTAGGACCTTGCGTTGTGGCCGCAATAACCCAGGTTCGAATCCTGGTCACGGCACAAAATATTTTTGCAGAAAATCTCCGGAAAAATTATTAGAAAGGAAACTGGCGAGATTTACTCCGGAACGGCGACCGAGAAACTGTGAAATAGTAGTAGTACCTATGCAGTAGCTGTACCATGAATCAAACAGTCGTAGTGGTGGTCACTGGACAACGTCCAGACAAATAATGTATTCAGAATTTGCCACTACAAGCGTACAGTTTTTTTTTTATTTGTTACCTGTTCATTTAAAATAAATATCTACGTATGTACTAATACATATATATATATATATATATATAAATTATTTATTCAGAAATAACAAATTAATATTATAGGAACACTGAGTATGAATACTGAATAGCATTTAAAACAAAAATGTATAGGCCGAGGATATTATAGCGTAATGCATTTATTCAAGTGTCAAGAAAGATGCAGTGATGCATATAATATCGGAAATAGTGTTTTCTTATACCTAACTAAATCAAATTTATTTTTATACACGTGTATGCGATAATATCTTGGCACTTCTTATACAAATTTCCTGGCTACGCCACTGTAGACCATACAAGTAGGTATTATTTAAATACAATCACTAAAATGTTTTACAAGAATGTTTACGATTCGATTTTAAGTTGAATGTGTTAAAAAAAATAACGTGTAAGTAATTTTCTCAAAAAGTGTGGAAAATTAATAACGATACATGCAATAATAATGGTAAATGATAAGTGACTTCGTATAGGTACTAAACTTAAAGGAACGATTTACCATAAAAGCGTGTGAAATCCGATAAAAAAATATGTATACATCTAAATATTTATCATAAAAAATTTACTCGAGTATTCAAATAAAAGTAGGTTAATATTTAAATACCGATTTATTTTTATTTGAATTAAATAATACCTAACTAATTGAGATTAGCCCTAGGTGCTTGTATTTAACACGAAAACCTACTTAATATATCCGAACAATTTTATTTCAAAAGCATTATTCATATTATAGATGTGCACACAGTGCCCACACGAGTATTTAAATCCAATTACTCGAATAATTTACGCGAACGGTGAAGGTGTGTGTACACAGCGCGGTGTACACGATGTGTAACTAACAAAATAAATGCATTTTCCAGACACCGTCGCACGCTCCTTAAATATCCTACTCGGCAAGATTATTTCCACCCGGCCGTGATCGTCTAGTGGTTAGGACCTTGCGTTGTGGCCGCAATAACCCAGGTTCGAATCCTGGTCACGGCACAAAAATTTTTGCGGAAATTCTCCAGTAAAGAAACTGTGGAAAACCGAGTTTCTCGCCGCCGTGTCGCGATTTCGATTATGCTATTGATTATTATTATACCGTTTTTTTGTTGTTTTTTCCGCCACCAATCGTTTATCGCATAAAACCGTATGTTACCGACATTACGACGGTTTAGCTGTTTTTTCTTCGTTAATTTTCATTCAGAGAATTTTTTTCCTTTATTAAAAAATAATAATAATAACGACTGCCCGACATAATAATTTTTAACGTACAAAACAATTAGATGAATCACACTTCGTTAGATTTTATTTTACATACGCTCGGTAAAAATCATGATAATAATAATATAAACTCGATACGTATATGTTCACTGACGTTTATTTTTATTACATTGAATGCAAGATAACAAAAAAAGCGGGATATACTTCGCACGATGGGTGTTCTTCGCACGGCGGGTGGGATTCTTTGACGGGTGTATTGAATTTTAAAGAAACGATAAATCATTTCTTCAATAAGACGATTCTGAACGAGGGAGTTAATAATATAAAGAAGGAAGTTAATAATATAAATATAAAATAG
>JAIPRM010004119.1:3518-23901 GCA_025469315.1 Stegophylla sp. TES_Ste_2020 | reverse complement strand
CTTATATTATTAATTTCCTTTGTTCAGAATCGTTTTACTGAAGAAATGATTTATCGTTTCTTTAAAATTTAATACGCCCGTCAAGAGAATACCACCCGTCGTGCGAAGTATGTCCGGCTTTTTAAAACCTATATTATAAAATTATGGGTTTGCTGTTTGTGAATGTAAAACCTAGGTTTTAAACAAATAAAGAAAATAGCAAACTTTACATAAAAGTAATATGTACGGTTTTAACCCATTAAGTATGTGGAATCTTGATGTACTTTTCATATAAAATTTGCCGTTTTGTCTATCGAACACATTGGGATCAAAATCTAAAGCATAAAATCTTTAAATGCCTCGAACTAGTCAAACTATCCATAAGTTTTAAAACTGATGTTAAAAACCTTTTTTTTGAAAACTTATTGTTTTAAAACATTAAATGTCATTCTTAATGCACGATAATTTGATGTGATTCACGTTGGTTACGCTGTGAGAAGAGAACTTACTGCAGCACTTTCGTTAAAATGTACAATTACGTACTACGGTAATTTGTTGTTGTTGTCCTCAAATTGATTCATTTTCAATTATTAATTAAAAATTATACTTAACGTAGTTCAATGATAGTCAGTTAATTTATGTTAAAAAATCATCTATTTTGTAACTCATTATTCATTTTAATATTGTATGTTATACCAATGAAATTCATCTCAGATATTAATATTTTTTTAGGATATGAAATATTTATAAACAACTCGTTTTATTCAAACCATAATGAACAAAAATTTAAAGACAATTTGAAAAACATATTTTTGAAAGTTGGAATTAAAAATGAACCTATTGTTTTCATCATCGATAAAGTTGAAGCAATCGAAGAAGGTAAATAATAAAATAAAATATATGTGTAATAATATTTAGGAGTATAAATAGTTATTAAAATGAATTCAATAAAATGTACGTTATAATTTACATACCTATTACATTTTAATTTTTCATCATTTTTTGAGTTTAATTAAAAATAATAATATAATTTATTGAACCTAATATTTAATTACATTTTTTATACGTGTTTATTCTGTTGATTTTATTCAGATATTAATTTTTATGATTTTATGTAATATATGTATTATATGCAACTACTGCAGGTATTTTAGAACTTATCAATAATATATTAACTAACGGATTTGTGCCATCATTGTACTCAAATCAAGAAGAGATTTTAGAAATTGTCCAGCGTTTTAAAAACAAACATTTGGACGCTTCCAATGAAATAACTACGTAAGTTTTTAGTATTTTATCTGTTAAACTTGTGTTTTGGTAGTTTATATTTTAATAACAGTGTAGATATTATTTTTTTTTGATTTAGAGATATTTGTTGGGATATATTCTTACAAAATTGCCTGAACAATCTCCATGTCATACTGTTGATGTCGCCCGAAAAAAATCTTCGACTGATATTTCAAAATTATCCTGGTTTTATAAATAAAACATATATTGATTGGATTCATAAATGGCCTTTGGAGGCGTTTAATGCAGTAGCAGAGAAAGTTTTGATTAACGTATGACATTTAAAGTTATTCTGTAACAATTGTGAAACAATTGTTGCCACTTTTTTGTTTTATGTAAAACAGAAATACCTATTATAGTTTTTTATAATTTTAAATAATAAGGGTAATGTACACATAATACTTATAATGGAAAACTATTCTTTAAAATTAATTAAAACATTTGAAACATTTCTCTTTTACTCTCGCTCGTCTCTTCCTTCTTTCTATCTATACAAGTTTATGTAAACATACACTCAAGTACATATATAGTTTTATAAAATGCCTCAAATATTTTCATTACTTTTAAATTAAATATAATAGTACCTATGTATTTATAGAAACATATTGGATTTTAATGTATATGTATACAGTATGATCACGATAAGTGGAAACACTCAATAACTATGTGCAGGCTTCATATATTTCAATTCTGTTTTTTTGGCTTACTAATAAATATTATACACATTTTCAAATAATTAGACTATTTTTGTCACAATTAATTTTGCGCATGCGCACAAAAACTTTTTTTTTTTAAATGACATGACCTATTTTTGACCACAGATTATTATCTTTTGTATTTTTTAATGAATTTTAGTGGTTGAATTTCTTTTCTAAGTTAAAAAATGGCCGAGTTATAGCAATTTGATTTTATGTTATTTGTATGAGTATAACAGATTATAAAATACGTAATTGATAATAATAAATATGTAATAATAAAAATAAAAATACAAACATTGATTTTTTTTATTAGTAAAAGTTTTATTTATCCAACTAATTGTTCGAACTGTGCACCATGTTGCTGTAAACAACATTCAATACGAATTAAAAATTCGCGGTTAATAGCGGAAATTTGGTAATTTGTAATTTGTAATTTGATTACATGCTGCAATTATTTTGTTTTTCAAATCAAAAAGACACGTAGGTGGATTGACATACACTACCGTTTTCAAGTGACCCCATAGGAAATAATCTCGAGGTGTAAGATCTGGTGACCTTGGTGGCCATTGAACTGCTACATAAGTCCCTATCCACCGATTTGGAAAATATTCATTGAGGTAGTTGCGAACAATATTGGCATTGTGGGCTGGAGCTCCATCTTGTTAGAATATTAAATTTGCTCTTATGTCTAGTGGAAGGTCATCTAACATATTTGGGAGCTCATTTAGTAAGAAATCTTTATATCGTCTTCCATTAAGAGTGTCATCATAGAAGTATGGCCCTAATAGTTTACCATTTATTAAACCACACCATACATTCGTTCCCCACACAGTTTGATTGTTGGTCTCAAATGACCAATGAGGATTTTAGTCATCCCAATAGCGATGATTCTGTTTATTTAAAACTCCATTATTTGTAAACTTAGACTCGTCTGTCCAAAGAATGTAATTTAAAACAGAAGGATTTTCGGTCAACTGGGTTTCCAACCAAGCAATGAACGTAATTCTACGTTCAGCGTCACCTTCACGTAAATGTTGAACTAAATCAGCACGATAAGCGTGCATTTTATATTTTTTTTAAATTTTATGAACTACTCCATATGAAATGTTTATTTCTCTACTAACATGACGAATAGAAGTCCTAGGATTTGCTCTAATGTAAGCTAATATTTGTACCTCAATATTTTCTCCAATAGCATTTCCTCGTCTTGGTTGTTGGTTAATAACTCGTTTGGAAAAAGAACCGGTGTCTCTTAAATTTTTTTCTAATTTTTAAAAAAAGCTATGTGATGGATGCTGTCTATCTGAATTTATAAATAAAAAAGAGCATTAATTTGATGAGAAATTAAGCAGAGAAATTAAATTTATTGTTAAATAATAGTTACTCGGATAACGAAGAGCATAAGTTTCTTTGGCAAGACGTGAATTTTTTTGGCATTCCAAATATGTATAAAGCATGTCAACTTTTTCTGAATTATTATTCATAATAACTAATAGATAAGTATTAAATCTATTTAAAAATTACAAAATATCGATTTTTATTTCTTATTAGTTACTGTCACTAGTGGCACTTACTACAAATAATATCGACTGTGAAAAATTCCTTAATTTGGTTTTATAACTGGTATCTGTGCCCATATGATATTATTTATACATTAATAATACAATAACTGAGATAATTTTGATAAAGATAAACAAAATAAGTACACAGTTATTTCATAAATTGGATTAGTTATTTTTATTATTATTAACTACATAGGTATTTTATAATCTGTTATAAAATACAACAAATAACATAAAATCAAACTGCTATAACTCGGCCATTTTTTAACTTAGTAAAGAAATTCAACCACTAAAATTCATTAAAAAATACAAAAGATAATAATCTGTGGTCAAAAATAGGTCATGTCATTTAAAAAAAAAAAGTTTTTGTGCGCATGCGCAAAATTAATTGTGACAAAAGTAGTCTAATTATTTGAAAATGTGTATAATAATATTTATTAGTAAGCCAAAAAAACAGAATTGAAATATATGAAGCCTCTACATAGTTATTGAGTGTTTCCACTTATCGTGATCACACTGTATATTATGTGACAATTTTTAGGATCTAGTTATTCCAGACGATTATGTAAATAATGTTATTGAGCAGTGTGTTTATATGCATAAATCTGCAGAAAATTACGCGGAAATATTTTGTAGACAAACAATGCGAACAGTTCGTTTTACATTTAAACATTTGATTGACTGTACACGGATGTACAAGGATTTAGTTGAAAAAAAATCAAGTTTATCATTAATACAGGTATAAGAAATATTTACCTATTTAATTAATTAAAAACATGTGTTACAACTGTATGATAAATATTCTATCTTTATTAATAGATTTATATATTAAGTATAAAATATTTTCATTGAACTACTAAAAAACATTATTTGTTTTTGATGATAAACCTGTCAGTTTGGCTGATGCCTAGAGTGTATTTATTTCATTTGACATCAACGTGTACGCGTATTTAAATATTGCTGCCCCGTTAATTAGAAACAATATACGTAGAAAAAATAAATATGAACCTATTTTAAAGAAATTTATAATTATCTATATATGAAGACTTAAGTTTAAATTTTACATTGATTCAATAAAGGTGAATTTATTTAAACGTTTTATTAATGAAATGAACTCAACATAATTTTGTTGTATTGTTCATTTTCTTTTTCATCTGTTAAGTTAAAACAATATTTGTATTTTAATATTAAAAATAAATAAAATTTAGAGTTAAGTTAGCAGTAACGTATGAGACACTGAAAATAATTCAGTATATTTATTGTACAATAATTAAATAAAACTATAAAACAACCTCTTAATTATTTATCATAGTTTGTTGTAAATATAATGTTTTCCAAAGAAAATCATGGTGGCAAAAAACAGTTTCTTTCATTTTAGCTACAGTTGAAATTTTTTTTGTTAAGTCTCAAAAAATTCAGAGTGGATTGGGAAAAATCGAAGAAAGTACTATGGAACTTGGCAAAATAAAAGACACACTTCTCGAGCAAGATAAAAAAATAATACAGAACAACGAAATATGTCAAAACTTAGTAAAAGAAATCAATAGTACTCATATACTTGTTGAAGAAATAATAGCTATTGTGAATAATAGTACTGAACAATTAAAATTAAAAGATGAAAAAATTAAAATCAAAAAAGAACAAATGCAAAAACTAGTCAATAAAACATTACCCGTTTTAACCACAATAAGAACTTACTTGAATGAAATTAGTTTAGAAGAACTAACAGAATTAAAGTAAGAAATTATTTATATTCAACGTTTTACATTTTTTTAATTCATTAAGTTAAAATCTTCTAGGAAACAATTTTGTTCTTATCCCAAATTAAATTCTAAAAGTATGAAATTTTATGTTTTTAGATTACTTGATACCCCATCTGAATCTGCTACTACTTTATTAGAATGTGTTGCTATTTTGAAAGGCCTTAAAGATATAAATTCATGGAAAAGCTTATGTGAAATGATTGAAGATCCAAATTTTTTAAATACGTTACAAGAGCTAGACATGAATCAAATCAATCAGAGACAGCAAACCCAAATACGAACTAAATTAAAATTTTTAAAGAAAACCACAGATATTCAAATCATTAGCAAAGTAGAGAACAGTATATTAAACTTCATCGAGTCAGTTTTAAAGTATTGCACTATTTATGATGATATTATACCGTTAAAAAATAAAATAGATAAATCTGAAAGAGATTATGTCGATTCTACTTTAAAACTTAAAGAGCACGAAGACAGCTTAAAAAACACTCAATGTACTTTGGTTAATTTAGAAAAATCTTTAGATAACGTATCCAGGGAAAATATTAATCTAAAAAATGAAAATTGTTTATTAAAAATAAAATTTGAATATTCTGACCAACTATTACAAGGACTAAAAACTACACATGAAAAGTAAACTATCATTATATTATTAACTATTATTATTATAGCAAATTATCATTAACTATTATTAATCATTATTAAACATCTTGTTTAGTCATTAATTTACTGTGTATTCTATTTCTAGATGGGTTATAGATTTAGAAAATCAGTTTATATTAAAAAACCAAATTATCGGTAATTGTTTACTCAATGCTTCATTTTTAATCTATGGTGGCCCGTTTTCTTTAGAATATCGTAAAAAAATAATTTTTGATGATTGGTATACTAATATTATTAATCTAAAAATACCAGTTGATACAAACTTCAAACTAGAAAATGAATTAATTGATGAACAAATTATATTTGAGTAAGTTAAGTGTTGAATACGTTATGTACAATAATTATATTTAATAGAAAAATATAATTAAATAGTTATTTTGTATTTTTTCAGCAAGACTTCTTACCTTTATTTTCTTTCACTCTTCTTCCAACTTGTCTAGTTTTAGCATTTTTTTTTTTATATAGATTTAAAATTTTCTTAGTATTTTAATGATTAACAAAATATAGAATTAATTATTAAATATAATAACAGTAAATTAAATCCCAAGAACTTTTAAACATTTGTGATGCTTCATTCAAACGTTCTTCACATAATCTCATTTTCTGAGTATTTCGTATATTTTTTTCCTGACATCAATTTTTATTTGCTTAAAAACTACGCTCCTCTCTACCAGGTTTTTATATTGAGAATTATATCTTCTTTACCGATATGACTTTCTAAACATCTTAATTTCACAACAATGTTACTTAGTCTTCTGCAGCAATAACGTCCAGTGTTCTTCCCAAAATTTATCTTGCTTTACTATTCACAGTTTACGGAATCTTTCTCCACCTCATATACTTGGCATTTGACTTTGCTATCTATTGATTATTTCAGCCTTGTCCTAAAACTTCTCTTTTCTGTTTTTCGTCATCTCCATCACCAGTCTAGTTTTTACTACTTCCACTTTTTATTTCTGTATTCTTTCCTCGATTCCGCATTTCTATTTCATTGTCAAATTTAATTTTCTAATATTTATCATTCAGATGAATTTATATTTTATTAATAACATTTGTATGTGATATGAAAAAAAAAATCATTAAGTAGAAGTGAAAATAATTTTAAATTTAAATTACACGTTTGCATTACCTTTTAAATTATTATGATATTTTCTTAATAATGTTTAAAGCTGGAATTTGAATGGTTTACCTTGTGACGAATATTCCATTCAAAATGGTATATTAATGACTCAATCTACTAGATTTCCATTATGTATTGACCCCCATAGTCAAGCATTTAATTGGATCAAAAATCACGAAAAAATAAATTCATTAAAAATACTTTCATTCGCCGATGGCGATTACCTGATCCATTTGAAAAAAGCCATTCGACAAGGGCATTCAGTAATTTTTATTGATTTTGAAAACATGGATTTAGACTTAAAAGATTTACTACACAAAAACGTATGGTGTAAGTCAACTCTCGTAAATTATTTTTTTATGCAAAACTCTGTAAAATTATTTTTGGAATATTAATATTTTTAAGTTAATTAATTTGTTAATTTTCAGTGGATCAATTTAATTCTGAATATATTGATATAGAACATCAAAAATTTGAGTACCATAAAAATTTCAGATTGTACTTGATGACTAAACAGACGAATCCAAAAATGACCACATCAATATATTCTAGTATGACTGTTGTAAATTGTTCTATAACACAAGAAGTAAGTACATATTCCTGTGTAATAGAGGATAAGGTATTTGTTTTGATTAAACATTTTTCTTAAGTCTATATAAAACTAATTATGATTTAAAATTAAATTTCCATGTGAATTTATGTATTATTCATTACGTTCATTGATGTGAATTCTATCAAAACTTGCTAAGTACCTATTTCCTTAGACTTATTTATACAATATAAAAATGAAAATCACTTTGTTACCTAATAAAAAAATAAATAAAGTCAATTTAAATAGAGTTATTGCATACACACGATTTTTAAAACGTACCATGATGTTGTATTTACAGTACATAAGTTCAATAGTCTAAGTACATAACATACAGGATTAAGTGAATTATAAGAAGGGTTTTAAATGAATAGAATAGTAGATACAAGTGAGTTTAGTAAGATAATTATTGTGTATAGATCTCTATTAATAGGTCATCGGTATGTCGTATGCATATATCACAGTTTCATAAGTTATAATTATGAAAAACTACAGAAATTAAGAACAACTAGTGAGTTATAGCGCACCTTTATTATAAAAAATAATTATATTTAACAAAACAAAAAGTTCTAGGAAACAAAAACAATAATAATACTATTTTTTGAAAACTCAAAAAACAAATTGCACATGACTTTAAATTAATAAAATGATTTTTTATCAGTAAATACGAACAAAAATTGCTTAAAATTTAATGAAGTGTATTGTATTAGCCAGTGATTTACAAATAAAACCAAAAAGTTATCTAGGTAACTAGATAAGATAACAGATAATTCATTGAAAATTTGTCTAGATACGATAATAGATAACAATTTAAATACTTATCTAGATACCAAATAGATAAAATATAACCCCATTTATCTAGATAAAAAATTGATAACTTCAAAAAGTTTTCACAGTTTAAAACACGCATTTGCAAAATAGCAATTTTGCTATAAGTAAAATATGAAGTATTTGATTATAATTTATTTGCTTTAAAATACTTTTTATTTATTTTCCTAATTTGGAGACACAAAATAAGTACCTAAAAATTATTTTTAGATTCTGAGTGGAGTAAAAAAGCTAATATTTTCACTATGATTTATAATTCCTTTTTTTCTCTAAACACTTTTTTATATAGTAATACTTGTCCTAAAGTTTAGACCAAGAACTTTTTGAATCAGAATTTGTCTCTAAATGGAACTAAGAACTAATTTGTCGATATTATCAGTAGTAGTTTCAAAATTCGGGGAAAATTACCCAATATTTGACAAAAATAGCTTTGAAAAAAATGTAAAAAATTATCTAGGTATTTTTATCTTAGATACATAACCATTTTATTAAGTATAAAAGATAAAAAGATACTCAATGCTATTTTTATCTAAATAGGTAATGCAAAACACTGGTATTAGTATAATATAATTTATTGGTTTTTTTTTTCTAGGGACTGGAAGATCAGTTACTTAATTTGGTGGTCAAACATGAAATAAAAGAACTAGAAGATGAAAGAGCATCAATATTGGAAAACATGTATCAAAATAAGGAAACGGTTAAAAAACTAAAAAATGTTTTTTTAACAGAAATTATAAGTTGTACTGTACCTTTGATTGATAATTCAAAACTTTCAAGTATACTAGAAGATATCAAATTAAAAATTAACTTAAGTTCTGCAGAGTTGGAATCATCTATTGAATCAATATCTATAAGAAATCAGATAAGAGAAGATTATAAATCTGTATCAAAAAGAGGCGCTTTACTTTTCATGTGTCTTAACGAATTAAAAGCAGTCGATCAGTTATATCAGTTTTCGATTGATTCTTTCATAAAATTATTTTTAAATTCAATTACTTCTGCAAGCGAAAATCAAATCAAATTAAAAAGAATATCAAATATTATCAATCAAGTCACAAATGACGTATTTGAATTTAGTTGCATCAGCATTTATGAAAAACACAATTTATTATTTTTATTTCAAATAGCGTGCACCTTAGATAAAGATGACGGTAAACTGTTAGATACCGAATTAATATTTTTCATCAAAGGCAATGTAGGATCCGAAGAAATTAATATTGCGAATCCAACAACGTGGTTGTCAAAAAAATGTTGGCAATATGTGGTTAATTTAAGCAAGTGTTTTGAACATTTCTCTAATCTAATTGAGCACATTCGTAACAATATAGAGGTTTGGGAAGAGGTAATACATTTATTATTATAGTGAAAACTATAAAAATGTTATAAAAAATTTAGATTGTAATACCTTATTTATTCTGTTGAGCCCGAATAAACAGAATAAACTCTTTGACTTCAATTATTTAGATCATCTTGTTGTCATGGTTACCAAAATACTTTACCGGCCCATCTAAATCCTGTCAAAGTCGATTTAGCCATTCCGACAATTAAACTGTATAGACTACAGAGGTTGCCTTTAGACTATTATGTTATTATGGTTATCCAAAATCAATAAATGATGTACACATTTTAGACTGTTTAAACCCTTTGAAATTTTGCGAATTTTAAAAAGTCCTTTTTTAGTGCATCCCCCTATGGCCCTATACTTTATATTTATTCGAAGGTACCATCTTTTTCTATTATAGTTTAGGTTCTATGTCGATTCTCAGTCAGTCAGGACAAAGCCACTTATATAGTATATACGAGTATATAAATATTTTACTCCCTTCCGAAAAATTTGACCAAGAAAAACTCTTTTCAATTTTTAACCCTTTTAACCCCATATAACATTATTTGTATTACAATATCACTATTTTGATTACAAATAATAAGGGAAATTCAAAATGTTGAACCAAATAAGTATTTAAAAAATTTATTAACTCACATATACTTACGGCATATACTAAACCAGCAAATAACATTACCTAAATAAAGTATTTCTGCTCAGTTAATTTTAAAATATAACTAAGTGTACAAAATAATTTAATGATTGAATTGCGTTATAGGATATATTTTCAAGTAAAATTTGGTGTTCTTTATCAGCAATATATTTCCTAATGTCATCTCAAAGTGAATTAAAACCAATATATGTGTATATATATATATATATATTTTAACCTTTCTATATTTAACACGGTTAAAACAATCGCAAAAAAAAATTAATAATATATTTTGTTTAAAACCAAAAAACTCTGAAAAAACTAAATAAATTAATAAAAAACTGTTTTGTCCAAATCCAGGTGAGAATTCTAAATTGCAAATTATTTCTGTCAATATACTAGCAGTGTTTGGAGAGTAATACGAAGGAAAAATTCCGAAACGATAATGATTTGTTAATTTGGATTTATAAATTTTAATAATATTAGGCACATAGTAGGTAGTAGAAATACACTAATGTAAAAAAGGTAAATACCTGTCGATGATGACGAAAATACATATCGTATACTTGGTTAGGTTAGGTTAGGTTAGGTTACCTTGGTTGCAAGGTATTAAACATAAAACACGTAATAAACGTTTAAAATTTTAAATACCTATACTGAAAAAAATCTGAAAATGAGAATTTACTCTAAAAACACAAATTACATAGACCTTATTAATAAATTGGCTGCGCCACGGATGTACGATGTCCATAGTACGTACGCCATAGAGCATCAAGTGGTTCCGGCTAAGTGATTTTACTCCATTAAACTTCTTTAGAAATTGAATTATTTTCAAAAATTCTTTCTTAGTACACCCGTACATGATGGTAAGAAAATACTTTGATGTCAAGGAAATCGGTACGTTAGTTTGGGCTGTGTAATGATTCTCAGTCAGTCAATACAAAGCAGTTTATATAATATAAATATTAGTAGATATTAATTCGATTAAACAGTACTGAGTCATTGAAGTCTAATTTTACTGCTCGTTTAAGTATATTATTTTAATTTAATAAAGTTATATTATACATTATGACTTACAATTTTTGTACAAACATTTGTTAAGATATTTTGTAAATTATAAGAAATATTCATTATTATACTTAGAGGTGTTTTTTTTTTTTTACAGTGGTATTATTCAGAAAACCCGGATTCTGCAGATAATGTACCCTTCCCTACAAACAAATATTTCGATATTTTGATGTTATTAAGGTGTTTTCGGACCGATCGAGTGTCTGAAGCTGTTGAAAATTATATTTATCAAATGATAGGAATAAACAATGAGAGTTGTATCCACAAAAAAAATGCTAAGTAAATATTTATTTTATCAATTTTTATAGTATAATATAAAAATGTAAATTTTTATACCCGAAATTTTATTTTATTGCAAAAAAATAATGAAAATAAATTCGCAAAAAAATATACTTTCTCCATTAGACTTAACAACTTAAGGTTACATATTGTAAAACTGTTTATAGGTGAAACAAATTATATTTGATTCTGAGAGGAGCGAAAGAGCTAGTATTTTACAATGACGTTTATTATTTTCTTTTTATCTTGAACACTTTTTCACATATACTTGTCTAAAAATTTTGGCCACCAACTTTTTGAATCAGAATTTGACTCTAAATGGAACTTTAAAGAAGTCATTATTTTGAAATTTTTAATAGCTTTTTAGAAATTTGGAAAAAAACTATTCAAAATCTTACAAACACGTCTTTAAAACTTTATTTTTGTGAAAGAAAATTTTTATTATGTAAACATTTTTTTTTTTATGTAACTTTTCTCATCACATTTTATTTTTTCTGTTTTTTGTTTTTTTGCCTAGTCACACTTTTCTCTTTTTTTTCTCATCAAATTTTTTTTTCACTATTTTCTTTATTTTTTATAAAACTGACAATTTTTTGAAAAGAGTACAACAATTTTTGGGTGAAAAGAGTAAATTTAATAATAATGCAGAAACTAACTATGACTCAATGTTTTATATTCTATATATCGCCGAAATAGTGGCGCTGAAACGGCATCGTTGAAAAGCCCTAGATCCTATTCTTTGGTATATTTAGTGGTGTATATGAGGGTGTATCGTGCATAATCTCAAAATATACGATGATGTGTGGGCATATGACCATATAGAACCGTATACCTAATTATAACTATGATGGCAAAACTAAATTTTGTATATTTATATAATTTTTAATCCTATCAAGACTAAATGACTAAAATGATTGATTAGTTTTAATTCTTAGTTTGTCAAAATTATAAACTAATTACTGAATGTAGTATACAGGTATGGTAGGTGAAATCTTTAGTAAAAGTGTGTTAAGTATAATATAAATTTGTTTATGTATATTTGTTAAATGTTACTTATCATATTTTGTGAACTATGTCATTGATAAAAAATGTCCAGAAAAAACTGTCTTCAAGCGTAATAAATACTTCTGTATTTGAATCTTATAAAGATAACATTTTGTGAAAGAAAATAAATATTTCGAGCGAAGCGATAAAATTTTGTATTTATTTAATGCTAAAGTTTTTGCTATTGTCATATAAAACTTAAGTTCATAATCTCGAGAAGAATGGGTTTACCACTTCACTTCCCCTCTTCCTAAAAGAAAAATTTCCCTAATACTCATTATTTGACTAAAATGAATAACGAACAACTTTACATATGTATTTAATATGAACAATGTTAATAATTTACTCAAGTACCTAATACCTAATGAAATTATTTTCGTAACGAAATAAGTAAATACAGTTGTTTTAAAATTATGTTATCAGTGGGAAATTATTTTTGTACACATTTTTATTGTCTTTTATATTTTTGATGATTTTTGTGTACGAGAGCTTTTTAGACATGCCACACGCGCTTTAATAGATCATGATATTATTTATAGTTTTGATGCACCCTTGTATTTACGTCACCTCACTTACCCCCCTCCACCTTAAGATCCGCAACTGTTATTAAATTATGTGTAGGTAAATAAAAGTATTCACGATATAGCAAATTCACAACTTATGAAGTTTGACGATAATCGAAAGGTTCATAAATTTATGGTTTAAACATTTCTGATAAATAATTAATGACAATGCTACTTTAATAGTATTGAATCAATACTCTTATTACTCGTGTACTATATATACAATGCTTACGAGTAGACTTGAGTCGACCGAGTGGAATACATTTTATTTTAATTTGCAGCCTTGAAAAAATACACAAAAAATTTTCAAATTTAACTCCGTGCGTAATCATATTGAATAATGGGTCAGATCCGGTAAAAGACCTCGTCAGTCTTGCTGAAAAAAATGATATAACTGGTCCTACGTTTAAAGTTCTTTCACTGGGAACTTGCGAAGAAAATGTAAGTTTTATTTTGTTTGAATAACTTAGCATTTATTTTTAATTCAAAATAATTAATGTCGACTATATATATATATATATGTATATGTATATGTATGTGTGTGTGTTTGTGTATAATAGGTGATTTACTCGGCTTTAAAATCAGCAATGGATCGGGGAAATTGGTTGATTGTGCAAAATTGTAATTTTTCTGACTTTTTTTTGCATGAAATAGAAAACTTAATAGAACGAGCAAATGAAAAGTGGAATCCTAACTTTAGATTGTGGCTGGTATTCAATGAAAACTCATCACTAAGTAAATTATTTCCAATCTCACTTTTACTAAGGTCGTTGAAAGGTAACAATATCAGTATTTTATTTTTGGTCTTTGCTCTCGATAATAATAAAGCTTGATTTCTAACACTCATAACGTTATTATTTTAACGAAATTTGATAGTTATCATCGATCCGTCAAATCATATGAAGATATGCATGCAAAATGCTCTGGAAAAATATAATTTAGACGACCATAACAACGATATAGATCCGTGTCCTCCACTCACATCTTTACTCTACGCGTCATTATTTTTTCACGGAATATTATCGGTATCATATTTTACGTTAAATCGTGATTAACTGATAAATATCAGTTAAATAATTTAATAATATTTTAGGAACGTAAAAAATACAATGAAGTTGGATGGAGTTTACCATACGATTTTGAACAACTCGATTATGCTATGTGTCAACAGATAATAACCCATTGTTTAAAAACCAGTGAGAAAGGTGAAATACCTTGGAAAACTTTAAAGTACCTAATAGGTGAAATCATATATGGAGGTAAAGTGATTGATAACTATGATCGTCGAATTCTCTTAACATACGTGGAAGAATATTATGGTGACTTTATCTACAGTTCTTACCAACCATTTAGCTTTTACAAATGTAAGCATGGTTCTAAACCTATGGAGTATTTAAAAATAGAAAAACAACTGCTTGAAAATAAAAATCACATAGACCTTATGAAAGGTAAGTTGAATTGTTTCAATATATATACATATATACGTATATACCGATGTAAATGAAAATTTTTAATCCTTGACAAAGCAATGTACGCATAATAATATTATAATATTATATAATTAAAAAAATAACATTCAAAGGATGTGGTTAAATATGTTTCTTAATCTATAACTTTACCGATATCTACCGTATTCTGTTTTTTGGTTCGATATGTTATCTTCTGACAAAAGTTTACAAACAAACCTGATTTTAACATAATTTAAAATTTAGTGCTATTAAATCATAAAGTAATAAGACTCAGTTAAACAGATACATATTATATTATTTGTACAGTTGCATTGATTGTAGCTAATATGCTCACTATTTATTTTACAAAAATTAGCAAAAATTTAGGCTTTTTATGTAAGAAAATCTTAAATGAATCAACCAAAGACCTGTATCTATAAGATACTTTTGAATTTACGGGACATAGGCTTACTTACAAAACTAGAAAATAATCAAGGTATTTATGACAAATGTAATATGTAGAATGTAGATACTGAACTGAAAAAATAACAGTTGATAATATATTGAACCACTCAAAATTGACGTTTATAACAATTAAAAAAATTTTCAGTCTGGAATGGAAATATGAAGAGAATAATACCTGATTACGTAAACTATACAATTGTCTGTTTAATGTCCTCACGCAGTTTAATTTATTATTATTACATTCGATAACATTATTTATTTGTTTATCGTTACAGAAGCCGTGAACGCAATTCCATTGTCTATTGACCCAGAAATTTGTGGACTAAACAGAAATGTTTTGTTTCGATATCACAATAATTTAGCCAATCTGTTATGGGAAAACATGAAAAAAATGTATCCAGGCATCGATACAGATAATTGTGAAAATGCCGATTGGGACGAAGTTGTAAAAAACACAGCTAAAGACATTTTAAAATCGTTACCCGAACAGTTCAATGTAAAAAAAGTGAAAATTTTCTACGGCGATAGATGCTCTTCTCCGAACATTATCGTTTTACTCCGTGAACTCGAACGATTTAACGCGTTATTGGAAATCATGAAAAACACTCTGACGCAGCTCACAATGGTAATACAATTTGATATTATTTAAACGCGTTCATGTACGTATTACGATACAGAAATGAAGCGATGGGATTTAAATTGTGCAAAGGTGTTCCGGGGCGAAGTGGAAATGAACTCGACGATAGAAGAAGTTTCGACGTGCTTGTACGCCGGCCGCGTTCCAATTTGCTGGATTAACATGTCGCCTCAGACGATAAAATCATTAACCCGTTATATCAAGCACCTCGAAAAGCGTACGCTTCAATATTCGACTTGGGTAATTATTATTATTATTTAATTATTATATAGGATGTAGCGTTAATCTATCTCAGTTGTGTAAATTACCTAATATCGTATCATTGCGCGGTTTATTAGAGCCAGATAAGAGAACCTTTAGTCATGTGGCTGTCGGGATTGCATGCGCCCAAATCGTACCTTACTTCGTTGATACAGTTGGCGTGTAGAAAATACGGCTGGCCAATAGAGCACAGCACGTTCTATACGTCTATCACTCCGTGGACTTGTGAAAGTGAAGTCCACCGAGAACCGGATGCCGTGAGTACATGATTATTGACGCGTCGGTGTCTATCGAATTTTTCATATTATTTGACAATTATTAAGTTTTCAGTCGCTGTCGATAATCAAAAACAGTAAATGTTTTGCACTTTTGTCTATCACAACGTTTAAATTCCATAAACATTTACGTAATGTTATTACCCAATGAATTTTATATAGTCGCGTTGTTTATTTTTACATAAACTAATAAAATTAACTCCGTAATCTATACATATTGTTTAAAACTAGGACGTGGAATAAATAAAATGCTCTAAAAAAGAGTTAAATTTCTTTAAAAATAAGATTTAATACATTAATGATAAAACAAAGCTTAATTAAATTACCCTTAAAAAATGAAAATTATGAATATGATATACAATTTATAGATGAGATATTTTTTCACTTTGTGAGTTTCATTTAAACAATGGACAGATACTGTTTAATATTTTGAAATAAAAAACTTCTATGGTTATCCGCAACTGTTGTTTAGTATTCCGAGTGAAGTGAAATCATAGAAGCGAACTTCGTATGAGCCATATCATCAGCAGTTAGTTCTTCAGATAATATATTATCAAGAGAAGTGGCTTTTCCTTCCAAAATACTTGAAATATTTGTAATTGTTTTAAAATCATTTTATTTTAATGACTTTTTCGAAACTATTATTATACCTCCGAATTTTTGTGGACTTGAGGCCAAATTTTTCTCAGATTTTATTTATTCTAATAAAATTTATAAAAAATGTCTTCAAAACATAAAAATATCCTTATAATGTCAAAAAATACTCTAAAAATCAAAAACAAGAAAAAAGCCAGAAATACTTTGCACCATGGGTATTTTTCATTCCTCACGCTAGACTTGGTGTTAAATTTTAAAGAAATGATAAATAATTTCTTTAATAATACGATTCTGAGCGGGGATTTCGTTACGGTGGTTACTGACATTAAAAATAAACATTTGTTGACTATTGTGTTACCATAGTTACCATATTCAACAAATTAATTGGTTGTTATCAAATTTTCTTTAACAACCAAATAAGCAATCAAAGCGAAATAAAATGACGAAAATAAAATTATGTGCTGTGTCAACACTTTGAAAAAATGTAAATTTCGAAAAATAACCTCTTTAAAATACCATCTAAAGTTGAATTCTGTTTCAAGGAGTTGCTGATATTTCTTTACGTTTACAGAAGGAGAAAAATAAATAAACATTATTGTAAAATCATAAGATTCTTTGCCCGCTCAGAATCTAAAAATTTAAATGAAATTATTATAATTTTTTAAATCGTGAAGATTCGGAAAAAACACAATTTGCATTTTAAATCTCCGCCTTACTAATATGTTATAACATAATATCATCTAAAATCTCCATTACATCAAAACATAGCTTATGATTTCTGCAGTTCTATTATCCTATCTAAATGCGACTTAAAATATGTAATTAAAAATTAAAATTATATCAAATCACAGGACAGGCCAGCCACTCGAGCCGTAGCACTGCTATTATTTTTTTTTATAGTCTGTGTTTCTAAGTAAATAGAAATATCAATAATACATAACATACAAGGTGTGTCACTTAAATGTAATAATAAATCAAACTGGTCTATTGTTTACGTTTAAACTGACTTGCCTAGGTTGTATATTATATGAACCTATAAAGAGGAATAGTGAAATAATGAATATAAAATATATATTATATCAATTCGTTTTAGGGATGCTACATTGCGGGACTCTACTTGGAAGGTGCAAGGTGGGACATTGACAAGCAATGTTTGACTGAATGTACGTATCACAATACGCTTGAAAAACTTCCAATTCTGGCCATAATTCCTGTACAAACTCGTCTGTTAAAACTACCTAAAAGTTCGATTTCCATACCAGTTTACATGACTTCAAAACGAGGGAATTCCGTAGACGGCGATTGTGTGTTCGAAGCCAATTTAAATACGTTGATACACAAAAGCTTTTGGATTTTACGAGGAGTTTGTATAGTAATGAATTCTGAGTAATTTATTATTCAACTAACATTAAAATCATACTGCGTGTTATAATGATTATTGTATTTATTTACGATTTATATATACTTATAAGTAACAAATTGATAAAGCATTTTAGAAATATTATAATATTTTTAACTTCTTTTTTATCAACATTATTTGTAATTTTTACAATACATTTTTGTATAACTTTTAAACAAATACATTTTTTATTTTTTTTTGTAACTGAGTGTTTCCAAAATTATAAATCAAATGACATATTTTTTTATACAACAATCAAATAAGAAAATAGATTACATCAGTTAAAATAAAGTGGTTATTAATATAGAACAAAATATTTATTATTTTGCATCAACAAACATTATACAATGAAAAATATATAACAATAATAATATTATATAATCAGTGGTATGTTATATTATGAGCTTTAAAATGTATATTAACTAGATGTCAGAACAATACAATACTAGATGACAAAACAATACAATACAATATATTATAAAATATAAATAGTTAGGTAATTATTTATTTAAAAATATTGATTTTGGTAACCATGTTCACTAAATTTTCATTGTATTGCACGAAATAACACCACGTAAAGTAGTATAATAATGTCTTCTCAGCCACGTTTTCGTGATCATCGCGATGACAAAACCCATGTTGTATATTATAATATTTTAATAATTCACGTATGAGATGATGACACTTCTGTCACTGGACTTCCATTAACAAATAAAGTATGCACGACTCCAATTTTCTTATCACCACTGTGTTCAGTTCGAATTGTTGCCAACATTTCACCGACCACAAAATGTGTTTCTGTTCCGTTTTCGATAAATTCAGACTAGAAAATTAATTCATTTCGGTTTTTAATTTAAACTACAAATTGATATTATTAAATATATTACCATTGCATCTGTGATTTGAAATCCATTTACAAAAATGTCCATACTTGCTTTGTCTAAAAAAAAAAAAAGAAAAAAAGAAAAAGATTAAAAAACAACTGGATGCAAAATTTATGTTTTGGAACAAAACTAAGAAGACGCTACAGCAATATCAGTAGAATTGCATTACCCAGAACAATGCGGTTTTCAACACCTTCCGGTGTTGTTAACAACCAGGTGGAACGAGTTTTTGAAAAATTCTCACAAAAATTTTCCAAACTCTTTCCGTCGACTAATAAATCATATGTGTACATAAACAAACCGTCCGGTTCCACCTTGATAGTACACTGCACCTTGTCAACGTCGAAAACTTCATCGCCAACTAATCGAAACATCCAATCTTTTCGCCTCAAAATCTGTAATTAAATCTTACACTTAAGAAACCAAAAGCGATTAAAAATAAAAGCTCATGGCATGGATATAATTTATACGTTTCTATATATAATATTCTACGATCTTATTCTAAGATTTAACTATCACTATAATCAATAATATACGATCTACGAATATTAAAAAGCCAGACATACTTTGCACGACGTGTGGGATTCTCTTGACGGGTGTATTTAATTTTAAAGAAACGTTAAATCATTTCTTCAATAAAACGATTCTGAACGAGGGAAGTTAATAATATAAAAAATAAATGAGAAAAAACAATGTTAGAAAAATGTCCAAAATTTTTTTTTCACATTTTCAAAATTTTCTTACGCCAAAATCTTTCTTATATGATTTTATATCTATATTTAAATTTTCATAAAATTTGGATCAAAAAATTATGATTTCCGAATCGTTTTTGTCAAATACTCACCAAGAGTATCTGATCCGAGGAGTGAAGACTACCCGTGGTACAAATTATGTCCAACTTTCTTGTCTATACTTTACTTTGCTTTACTTTACTTTACTTTTTTTTATCTAATGTATAAGAAAAAAAAAAAAAAATTAGAAAAATGTCCAAAATTTTT
>JAIPRM010004118.1:0-23903 GCA_025469315.1 Stegophylla sp. TES_Ste_2020 | reverse complement strand
ATTTCTTACGGACGAATAATTAAACATTTTAAAACGGTAAGACTGAAAAAAACTTGTAAGTACGGTAGGTATTTGTTATTCGCTAATCTTATCGTACGTATTTTTCGACGCTAAATTTTATGCGAAACAAGTCGTTAATTACGGTGTGGCCTTTGGACTACCGCCCAAATACATTTTTAAGAACCACAATGCCTTATCAGTTGTCACTTAACTTTTTTAAAATTCGTAGGAGGCACATCGCCTCCCCTAGTAGATCTACATCTTAGAAATCTGTAGTTGTATAGTGTATACTTTTAATCTTATTGTTTTATTCACTTAATATCATATTTTGTTACATGTTAACGCATTTGTAGTGTATATTTCAATAATACATTAATTGAATAAATGCATGCATATTTCGTACGTTTTAGTGCATATAATTCCGGATCTGATACGTATTTTTAACTTCCTTCGTTCAGAATCGTTTTACTGAAGAAATGATTTATCGTTCTTTAAAATTTAATACGCCCGTCAAGAGAATACCACCCGTCGTGCGAAGTACACCCATCGTGCGAAGTATGTCCGGATTTTTTAAATTTTATAACACTATTATAAAATACTTTTATTTTATATTATAATAATTATAAAATAAAAAATAGATTTAACTTTTAATTTCATTATATTATTATTTTTATAATATTTTAAGTAAAAAATATACAAAGAATAGATATATTTTTTATTTTTTTTAAACTTCCAATTCAATATCTCGATTTTATCTAATAAAACAAAACAAATAAATCTTTGTTCAGTGTTCACTCATCTTAGATTTTAATAGAGTTTTTAATCTAACAAAACAAAATAACGTACGATCAAATAACAGTTACTCTGTCCCTAAACAATAATCAATACACTCTAAGAATAAATATTAAACTATCTATGAAATCAAAAGAAAATATCTCACTAAAATCCAAGGGGGCGATCCACCTCTTTCCTTTATACCACTTACATGGTAAATTGGCATCCAGATAGGGAACCTATTATTTATATGCATAAATACTTAAAAAATTGCAACAACTTTCATAATACAATATAGACTTGATAGCGTTTTGAAAAAATTTAACCATTATTAAAAATATCTTTTTTTTTTTTTTTAACAATACGACTTTAAACACTTGTTAAGACCAGAAAATTTTATAAAATCTTACTTAATATTACTTACGGTACAGAAAAAATCTCATAAATAGCTATTATAGTTTTACGTTTATGTATGTTTAACGTTAGAACTTTGACATATTATTTAAGCATAAAAGAATGATTTTTATTTTTATTCCAAGCATAATAAAATTTGCATTTTTCGTAACTGAATATTGTCAATTTTAGAAAAAGAAAATTCCGGAATGTTAACCTCAAATTTTGAATTCAAAATTTATAGTATTTATAAATGATTATTGCACATTGTTTCGTCAATTTAGTAACATAATATAATTATGATTTTTACATCATCACATTTTACTCACCACGAAATTACACTGTTTGTTAATGTATTTTTATCATTAGTAATAATTAATTAATTTTTCGGTGTAATTAAATGACAAACTAGAGTTTTATATTATTTTTTCACTTATAAGGCTTGAAACGAACAAATTATCCGGGGGGAAAAAAACGTACCCGTTGAAAAATCGATATTTTGTCGTGTGCGTGTACGACCGAATACACTTTTTATTTACATGACCATATCCGCTTAATTATTATTAACGATGGAATTTTTAGATTTAAAATAAATTGAGAATTTTCATTATAGTGGGTCGTTTAAAGAGTTTTCTATTAACGTTTTATTTCCCTATTTTCTAATGCTCAGAATGAATCGAATCAAAACTGGCACAAATATTTTTCCTCTTCTGTAATAGCTACACTATAAGTATTATTTTCGTTCAATTCAATCCGACCGTTACTGCTTATCAAACGAATCTCAGAGATTAAATCTCCCCCAGCAGGAATATATACGAGCTGCGCGGGAAACTATAAAGCGTGTAGTTTTTTCTTTTTATTTTCCTTTTTTCGTTAACACTTTACTGGGCAATAAAATAATTCCAAAAAAAAACTTACACGTATCGATGGAATTTACGGTATATGATTCGTACTTTGTTTTTATGAAAACGATAAAAGTTCCAAAAGTTAACCGAGTTCTATTGTCATAAGGGCTGGGAGGGGGGGATATTTAGAACAATAATTATAACCGAATAGGGCGTAACTCTTTTCGCCCAAAAATGATCTTCCTCTTTTCACCCAAGTCTTCTTTTCGACCAAGTATGATAAAATAGTTTTCTCTTTTCGCCTAAAAAAAATCGCATTCTTTTCGCCCACATTTTTATAACACACATTTTGAGAAAAACTTACTTTAAATTTATGTCTAACATATGTCATATTTAAATTATATATTTGTGTAAGTTAGTTTTATCAAGTCATTTAGCATTACCCAGAGAATACCACGAGGAGGAGGCTTTTCTTACTCTTCAAAAATGTATTTGTGTTTGTGCACATTAAAATAATTATTATATAATATAAAATATAATATATGCATTTGTCATTTGTTGTTATGACGTCGTTAAAAAAAATGTTATGTCATGGATTAAGATTTAATTTGAATTTAAAGTTAAGTTTTTTCTATAGCTGAATGATATTGATTTAAGAAATTCATAATGACTTATATCTTCTCTATTGTACTGTTGTATTTTGTCTTCGTTTTGAGTGTAGTTACTTGAGAGACAGTGCTCTTCAAAATATTGAACATGAAACCGTGTGCGAAAAAAGGAAACTATTTTATCATACTTGGTCGAAAAGAGGACGTGGGCGAAAAGAGGAAGGTCATTTTTGGGCGAAAAGAGTACCGCCCAACCGAATAATTTTAAACAATAATGTGACGATGATAAATATCGGATAGTACAAAATATGTAGAAAGGCATTGTAGTTTTTATTGTTATCATGCTAGTAATGATTAATGTATGAACAACATTTTGGTATACTTGATTAAAAAAAAAATAAAAAATGTATTTAAATAAACAAAATAGGCATGTAATTTGAAAACGTAAATATTGACTGGAAACAATCACAGATATTTTAAATTACGTTAATTACTATTTTTGAAATAATACATTTAATTATTTAAAATTAAGTCGTATCGAAAATTAGGTTTTAAAATAATAATACTGTTAAAACAAACTGTCTATAATAATACGTATAATTTAAGTATAACTAATTATTAAGTATTTAGTTTGTCTTGAGAACTTCTTTATTATTTAATTTACGGTATGACAAACATTTGATTATTTTGACCTCAATACAGCTTATTTATAATAATTAGTATAAGAGGAATAGAATAACGCACGATCCCACGAGAGATTTTAATGCCGATGAAATTGATTATTTTCAAAGTTGTGTTTTTTTTTTATGTCTTGACATAAACTATTTTTGTAAGCACATCAAATCGAAATCCATTTTATGCTTCTGATTTGCACTAATTGTTCCAAATACTGGTAGTGATATTCGAAAATAATTGGAAATACAATTATGTCGTCTAAACTGGGTCGAGTTAACCGATTTATTTGATTAGTTTTAATTTTTTGTCATCTCTTAAGGTGGGATTATGTTAATTTAAACTATATACTTGGTAATTAGTTTGAGTAATTGAGTTGATTAACGAATTTTCAAATAATAGAAACTCACTGAAGTTCGAATTTTAATTATTATTTTTTTAATAAAAATAAATAAATTAAGTTGAAATTATTAGTAAATAGGGAAAAAATAAGTTAGTTAATTAGGTTGTTTATAATTTAATATTTTTTAAAAATATTTTTACTAAATTTTATCAAAAAAAAAAAGTAACTTATAACTAGACTGTTTTGTTAGTTACTACCCAAGTATGGCGTCACTGAGATGCTTTACAAACGCAACATGCGTATAGTTTGTCACTAGGTAATTTATAGTGAGGTTTAATTACTTGCGTTATTTGCAATCGATTGGCATAAGCACAAAATAATTAATTAATTGATGATTTTCATCAACAACGTTAGTAATGAAAAACCTATGCTAATAGGTCAATCAACAAGAACAATTATTTATATCATTTCGGTTTTAATTATGAGATTTATCAACAAGAACAATAGGTTTATTGACTAGAACAATCAATTGTTTGACTATTATCCAATTCATAGAAAATACTATTAATTGTATGTGAATGCTTATGAAGAATTAATCAATTAACCGATTGGTAAATTGATCGATGGAAATAATCGAATAACCCTGTATATTCGTATTGAGTCAAATAAGTGAAGTAGGGATTGATAAAAACGTTTTAGAATTTGAATTATTAAAATTAATTTGTATTGTGTTAATTCAGATTGCTCAAACCATACAATTTCTTCTAAGTTTAGTTGAAATGAAATTTACGTTTGGATAAAATACATTTCTAATCAACAGATATTCCGTGCCACCCTTTATATCTCGGTATTAATTTTAAACTAATTTCTTGTCAAAATGTCAAAAAGTTTTTTTTTTTTTTAATTAATATTTTGAAAATCCTAAAATAGCCATATTATTAAAGAAAAAAAAAATTATCAAGTTAGAGAAAATTAAGTTTTTGGTATCGTGAAAATAATAGTTGTTAGTAAAAATAGTACCTAAAACCTAAGCCCATTTTCACTGCGAGATTTTATTCAAGGAATTTTTTGGTTAATTTTAATCTATGAAAATTTAAATTTAAACGAATAGTTTAAGTGTTAAGGATAATATTATTTCCTAAATACATATATTTTAATTGCCTACGAGTTAAGCAATTATTATGAATTTTCACAATTAAACTTCAATCAGAATTATTTAGTCAAAATGATTAATGATATGTACGTGATTACTAATTATATTTTATAATAATTGTAAACTAATTAGTAAAATTAGTTGTTAGATGGTAAATCATAGATTCATAATAATTATGTAATACGTAGGTAACTAGCCATGTGTTCAAGATTGACTTCTCTTCTTTCACGTAGCTCTCTCATTTAAGTGACTGTTATTTTTAGTACTTAAATTTAAATAATTTAAAAACAACTCGTTTGAATCGAAACTTCAATACTTCAAAGTTTACAGAAAAATGACCTAAATAAAATGTTCAGACTTTATTAAAGTAATAATTTAATTACATTATAAAAGTTTAAAAAGAGGAATGCCATTTAGAGAAAAAAAATGTTTGTATCGCTACAGGACATCTTTAAGGTGACATGAAAAAAAAATAAGTTATGGATACCGTAGTATTTAATAGCAACTTGAACATTCGAAAAAAAAAAATAATTAAATAAGTAAATCCAAATTTTTGTATTTTTACGGTCAAAAAATGGATGAGCATGTTAATGAATCACCCTGTACACATAGCATTGTCAATAAAAATGTCCAATGAGTTTGTTTTTATTGAATATGCGCTTTATTTACTCGGTAAACGTTTTAATTACATACCGTTACATTGTTTATAATATGTTATTGTTTACGACGATTGGTTTATTATTTGTTTACAGAAACTTGGGAAGTAATTCAATTGTACATATTACGAATGATTCGTTTTCTTCGCTACCCAATCTGGTCATATTGTGAGTATTAACATAACCTTTAGACTTAATACAATATAGAGAATATTATTATACTAAATAAACCGTGTTGATAGCTCATCCATTGGGCATATTATTATGCTTGAATACGGATGAGTTGAGTTCATATTAGAACTGAATAGTAAAGAAAAATTATAAAAATATACAATAATAATGTTATAAAATATAAAAGGAACTAAAAAAAAAATCAGAAGAGTACGATTTTGGTTTGTTGGAATATTGGTACAGTTCATAGATTTTTGTTATAAAAAAATATATTTAAAACGAAAAATACTGGAGCTCTTCAAAAATTAGTCTTCAGAGGTACTAAAAAATATTTTTATTTCTCGTTTTTATAAATATACAGCGTTATTATTATTATTCGAAATAAATCGACATTCGTCAACTAAATTTAAATATTATATTCAAAATAAAATAAATTAAAATATGGTAAAAAATTAACACGAAATGTAAATATATCGAAAATAACAGATAGATACTATTTGAAAACTGGCTTATTGTAATTTTCTTATTCCTTAATCACATTGTTTGTCCTGTAATGTCAGTTTTTTTCTGCATTTACTCTTGAGGCGTTAAAATATCATATGTATCTGATTCAAAAGTGTTGTTAACTCCATATTATTGTTGGATACACTTAAGTACTAATAAATACGATGGAAAATAACCGTTCTGTAACTTATCCTGAAATCTATATTGCTTTTGTAAATAAGAAATATTGCTATTCGTCGGGTAGATTGAAAAAAAAAAGTACATTTTGACTTGCACCCTATCACCAAATACGTAATTAGACGCACCCATAGCTACACTTTTGAAAAACCACCATTACAAATTGTTTTTGTTAAGGATGTTGAAAAACTTGAATGTATTTAAGCCCGAAGGATAATATCTCGTTGTAAAACATTTTTACGATTTTTTTTTTACATATTCAATAAAAACGCGTACTCACGAGTAGATACTTTACTTTTATATTCTTCTCATACCACATCCATAAAATCAGAAGTAAATATAAAAATGAATAAACTAAATACTAGCATTTTATTTTATATACTTTGAGTAACCTTGACAGTTAAGGGTCGTACCAATATTCCATGCGTAGAGTGACAATATAATAATATAATAATATGAGTTCCCAGTTAACCCCAATTTCGGTTTATTAAGAATGATTTTACTTGGTAATTAATCAATGGTAGTTGTAGGTATAACGTTAATACGCATAGAGTATGGCCTACACCGAAGAAAAACACCGTAAGAGAAACCGATCATGCTAATAAGTAACATTAATGGTTTTAATATCTAAGAAAACAAAATCTATGAATTAATATTCTAATACGATTATTTACAAAATCTAATATGAAATACAACGTAAGGCTTTATTATTAAAAATAATTGAAAGAGCTCTATTAGTGTCCTAATTCAGACCTAAGCTTGAATTTAATTCAGGTGTTCAATCCCCCTACTAAACACGTATAAAATGTATAGGGGATAATTCTGAGTCGTTTTATTTGTTCCACGGTTTTCAAAATATGATCATTATTCCTCATTATTATTTTCAACTATCGATGGATACATTTATTATTGAGAATTTATCATAAAAGAAAGAAAAAAAAAAAAAAAATGATCTAAAATTTTTGTTTAAACTTCTGAATGGATTTATATTTTTTCCGGGTTTTCAATTTCTTTGGTTCTCAGTTTAGAACTAAATTATGAAATACATTCTATATAATCAGCACATAAATCTAAATATGCATTACTTTCTCCTATCAAAAGAATGATGTCCATGTATGATGATGTACCAATTTATTTTTAAATTTTAAATTTAATTCCAATGAATCTTTATATAAAAAATGATCTTTCTATTAAAATAACATTTTTCAAACTTTTCTCATATGATTTATATTTAAATTTTTTATCGTAAATTATAATATGTAGTTACTAGGTAGTTAAATAGTTATACTACATATTAATTGCTTTTTATTTACATTTTCTATGATAAAAATGCATAATTCTATTAAATCGGGTTTAATTCAAAAATAAATGTAATAATAATATAAGGGTTGACAAATCGTAGTCTATGGTCATAACATACACTGAAACGTTTAATATGAATTTTTTTTCTTTCATATAAACGCGTTAACTTTTACTTTTTGAATAATATTATAGTATATTTGCGTACGTGTGTACTATTAAGCGTTACTTTGTTGGGTGGCGTGCCGAACGCAGTTTTTTATACAAACTGTTAAGGGCCCACCTACCCGAAATATGGATTTTTATATTAGGTACGTCTTAAGGACAATTTTTTACAGTAAAAAACGGCATTCCACGATAAGCACTAACCGTAAAAATGTCACGGCACTGGAAGATAATGAATAAAGATTCAAATTAAACACTGTAAAAAACCTTAAAAAGTCACTTAAAACGTTAAAATTTTAATTTTAAAATTCATTTAAAGTTTTAAAAATTGAGAACAAGAAAAAAATTAATAAAGGTATTAGAGAAAATTTCCCAAATTTTTTTTTCCACATTTTAAAAGGGTTCTTGCGTCAAAATATTTCTCACATCCATTTCACATAACATTCTCCATCTATATTTAAATTTGGATTAAAAAAGGATAGTTTCCGAGTCATTTTGGTATTTTTTCCAAATGTTAAGAAAACCATTGAGGATTTCGAAAAATGACTTCTCAAAAACACCGTTTATAGGTGAATTGTGATTTAAAAGGTTGCTGTTTGAAACTTTTGGATAAGTATTTCTATACGAAAACGTATTCACGTTAAATAATAAATAAATAAATTAAATATCATTGTAAAAATACATGCGAAAAAAATACAAAAGGAAAGTTTCAAAACTCATTGTTTTTTTTTTTTTTTTTTAATTTTGTGTTAATTAAGTAAATAACGCGTTAATTAAGTTAATAATCATGTAAAAATAAATCGCAAATTAACAGTCCTACTAATGAATAACGTTAACCTATTTAATCCTCATACAAATAATATTTGGAGTCCTACCCGCCCGTTTTGAGTCTCGTGGCGATCGCCTTGAATTACCCTACATCGACACGCCACCGATTCCGTTGATAATTCGTCGTCGTGAAAAATAACTTATCGTTCGGGGTGCCATTATTATTTTTTAATCGAGAAAAGGAAATAACGACGATGATGGCGATAAACTATAATTTTCGTTATTATTAAAAGCGACGGCGTCAAACGAGCGGAACTAACTACGAGCGCACCGCGTTAAAGGTCTTTGATATTATGAATATTATTTTTGACGTCGAAATATGTTTCTTTTTGGATTTTGTATCAAAATATATTATCCGACTAAGTCGTCAAGTTGGTGTTCGCGTTTATCTAATAACAGCAACGATGCAATACACAGTTAAACTAAATATTTAATATGTTACTCTCGTTCATAAACAATTTAATATAAACAGCGAAAAACTAGGACTGGGATTTTAATGCTAAAAATAAAAAAATCGAAACAGACTTAAAAAACTCAAAAAACTTTTTAAAATTTAATAAAAGTTATGTAGCGAGAGTACTTCCATTACAAAATGTGTTAATGCTCTAAAAAGTATAAATACTTCGCATTTTGAAGTGATTAAATAATATTTGATAAAATTTATTAATTACATAGAAAAAGTGCTTGATTAAAAAAAAAAAAAAAACACGAATGAAAACAAACAGAAATCTCGTGTGATGATTTGGACTGATATTTTAAATAAAATAATTGAAAATAATAAAATAAATTTTTATCTTATTTTATTTTATTCAACACACAAATTTACCGTTTTTTTTATTTTTATTTAAATATAATTTCTACACTTTAAATTACTATCACGGTTGGGTAATTTATGAATTTTTTTTTTTTTCCAAAAAGTAGAGTAATTTAGGAAAGATTTTTCCATAAAATATCAAATTTGTATAATTTAAGATTTAAATACATATTTTTCCCATAAAACTGTTACAGTCACTCGTCTGAACCGATGACTTATGGGTTTGAGTGTACATTAAATTGTTATACTATTCATATTAAAATAATAAAATAACTAATATGATAAGTAGGGACGACATTCGTGTGTATATTTTTATTGGTTGGTCTAAAAAATAATTATTTTGCACTAAAATTTATTTTATAACCAAACGATTATGTACATAAAATTTTGTACAACATATTTATGCAGATTTTTAAATGTTTAAATTTAAATAGTGTGTTTTATTATTTTGTGCATTTTAGAGGTTTTTAAATATCAGAATATGGGATGCGAACTGATAATAATATACTAGGTCAGTGTTTCCTAACCTCTTTACAATGATGACCCATATATTTATTTATTTTTTTTTTTTTTGACTAAGCAACCCATTTTTTCCACAAAAAGAAAAAAAAAAATCAAGTAGGTGCACAATAATGGAGTAACATTAATGATAATTTGTTTTTAAGCAATTTTATTATTTAATATAATAAAATGTATTACAGAATACTGAATACTTATTTTTGTTAATTACATATAAAATTAAAATTTTAATTAAAATATTTATAATTCAGAATTAACTATAAATAAATACAAGTTGACAAAATATTAAAATATATAATGATAAAATGAATGTTATTGCTCATAGTGGTAGCAGTAAAAAACTAGCAAAATTTATTGCAGTATTCTACTAAAAAAAAAAAAAAAAAAAAAAAAAAAAACCGTTTCATTAAAAATATTTTAAATTTATTGTTATTAAATTTGTAAATTTAGTCATTTTTATTTTTATTATTTATTTAGATATTTTTTCCTTATTATATTCTTTTTTTTGTTAATGAGCAGAGATCCATTACAAATATTAAATATTCGCCACCCATGGGTTGGAAAACGTTGTACTAGGTGATAGGTACCCATGATGAAATTAAAATCAATTTCTTATTTGAAACGTCATAATTTAAGTTGTTATCGTTTCTATCGGTTTGACTACTGCTCAATCGGTATTATATTCATAATATAATATAAGGTACAATAATGTCACCTAATGTTCTTGTTCATGTTATATTTCATCGTACTTACGACCGACTTTGATTTTATTTTTTTCATCAATCTTGGTTTATACTCGTGCATCATTGCGTAGTGAATAAAATCTGATGATTTTAGTATGTTTGATTTTAAAATAGTTTTATCAATATGCTAAAAGTGAAAACTTCTAATACTAGTCGTGTAAAGAGTTCCATATCTGAATGTAGTCAAAATAAATTTTCTACAGATGGGAATATATTGTTTCGTAAAATATGTAAAGTTACATAACATAAAACAAAAAAAAAAAATGTTTTACATTAGATAAAACAGGTAAACATTCGTGGTATTCAATGACTCAGTGATCCAAAAAATTTTATCCACTTCATTCAAAATCAATTTTATAATTTATATTATATATTTATATTTTTTTTTTTTTTTTTGAGAGAGCATATTTTAAGTACATATTTTGGTAATTTTTAGTGCACAACTACATACATATTTAATAGGTTTTGGGGTATATAAAATTGTCAGTTCTAGTGATACAAATATGAATATTTATAGTTTGTAATTGCAATTTAGTAATAAATATATATATATACGTTTAAATTATTATGTTTATAGGCTACTTAAGAGAAATCAAATTGAGTTCGTGGACGACTCTGCGTTCGAGAGTCTGACTTCATTGAGAATATTGTAAGTATTAAATATTATTACTCAGTAAAATCTTGTTTTAATTACGTTCATAATCGTGGTTACGTTATTTACCGACCATGTCTAATTAGGATTATTCGATAACGATTAGCTTTGTACACTATATTTGCATTATAATTATTATTTCATAAGCGTGCGTAATTAAATAATATTAATTACATAATTATAAATAATTAAAATTACATGTTTATTTTTTTTACAATACGATATTGTACAATTATTAATATACTTCTGTTTTTGGAAAGAAAGATTTTATCAGTAAATAAGATTTAAAAAAATGAAAAAAACAGTCAAATATTTTGTTAAAAAGCCATTTTGATAAACTCAATCCGGCTTTGGGAATATAAGTGGAGCTCGAGGATTATTTTCATTGAAACGATACGAATCGTTTTGACCTACATAACACGGGGGTTGACTTTATAATCGTGCATCGGCTCTGTAGTTAATAATATTGGCCAAATCGTTAAGCTTACCGAATAACGCGGTATTGATGTAGTTCTAAAGTACAACCTGTAAGTGACTTTTTGTTAAATCCTCAAATTGCAAATGGCAATACGCGTTTCGTATTCAGAAGTGTATAATTACTCCATTTCTGAGAAAACACTTCTCGTATATCGTAAAGGTTAATTAATATATTATATTTATTATTACGATTCGTATGATCAGCCTTTGGATTGTTGCGAATGTTATGATTAAAGTCCCTTTTGTGTGTTTTACTCGCAACAAGAAATTTCAATACTTCTATTCTAATGACATGTTTTTTGAGCGAAGAACGTATTAAAATGAATTTTTTTTTTTATATAAATCCCCGTAAATCCAAGTTACTTGGGACTATTGCCAACATTGCACTAAATAATAAAATTGATGATTAGAAAAGTGTTATTTACAAGGGAGATAAACAAATTTTATTTATTGGACTGCCCAACAATTGAGTTGCCTATATGACACAATGTACAAAATCAAACATTATTTATTACTGAACTTTAAATATAGAATTTAAATACAATATAAAATATGAATAATATAAAAATAAAATGATAAATTACTATTGAAACAATAATAAAATATAAATAGAAGAAAGAAGTGTTTGTTGGATAAATAGTAAAATATTACGAATGCTTATGCATAATATTGAGTGTATCATGCATAATGGTTAGACCCATTTATTTTAGTTCTCTTAATTCTAATAAGTTTTTTTTGAAAAAGTCTTTGAGCAGAGATGATGCGGTTCAACGTGCCCCAAACCAAAGGCCATGAGCTCCATATTGTACATTTGGTACTGTTTTTGAAGATATGGAATAGTATTTTGATTTTTTTTTCTTCATACAATAAAATGTTTATACTGGTAAAACCATGCGAATTTCATAAATGTTTTTCATTAACATATTATTTAAATAGGTATTGGTTTATCGATTTGACATTATTTTATTCGCTGATACTTAACTTTACTGTTTAAAGTTATTTTAAATTTAAACAGTAATGAATTTAAATTTAAAATAAATTTTATTTTTATTTTTTTTATCCATATAATTATCTTGATAAATTTATTACTATAGATCAGAAATCAATAATTCTTCTTGGTACTTTAAAGAGATCGTTTTCTAGGAATTATCAATAGTTTCACCGAGTATTATGGGAAAACTACCAAACAATTGAGTAAAATCGGTAAACTATGCTGTAAACTAGATTTTAACGCAACTGACTTTAAACCTAACTCAGAAAATTATCGTGTTAGAAACTCGAAATGTACAACTAATTTCCAACAATACTTATAGTTTCGTACAGACTCTTATTACAGCACCAATGTTTTGTTGAAGTTTGAAAATTTCCAATGTAAAATATCGTTTAAGAGTTTTTAGCTCTATGAAAAACTTAACAAACAGCAAAGTTAGAACAAAAGAAGAGAATTAAAATTCAGTTTTACGTGCCTGCAAAAATGTATTAAAAAATAACCGTATAAATACTTATTCTTATAACTACTTTTTAGTATTTTTATGTTTTCCTTTTATAGGTTATTGCCAGCATCCTGTTTAGACAGAAATTATTCATTTTATGAGACTTTCATTTTAAATGCATATTTTGGTTTTTCTGTTTTCAAACAAATCTACAACGGCTTTCTATACACAATAATAAAAAAATAAATAAATGAATATAATTGGTTTTGGTAACGCAATCTACTAACTACAAAAACAATATTTTTTATTTGCGTTTATATAAATTAATTGTTTGTTATTATATAGATACTTTATTTATAATAAATTCAAAAAATGCTAAAAATGATGGTACAAACTTACAAAATTTCATAAGTTATAATAATATTTACGACGAGGTAATGTTCAATGAAATATATACGGTCAGTTTTGGAAAAAAACGTTTTCGTATTTCGTGTGGCAAAAAAAAAAAAAAAAAATAGAAATCCATTAGCGATTAGAATTATTGGTTTTTATTTCATGTCCTAAAATAGATATATCGTTGAGCAGGCGAATCCCAAGATGGAGGTCAATGATTGGTTAGCTGGATATTACTATTTATTTATTTATTTTTTTTTTTTTTTATACACAGCAGTCGATGTTTAGTTGGCCAAAATAATTTTGATTTTTCTCCGTCGACTGTTTTTCGGTCCATTTCACCGGAAAGCCAGACAACAAACCCTTCCGAGTTATTGGAAGTGAAATGGAAAAAAAAGACGACCACTCTCCCGGGACTAATGGCTTTTGATCGTCCACCGGAGTGATATAAACCGGAGTATATCCACCTTCCTTACTTACCTCCTGTGTACAAAGAAGGTGTTTTTGCCTTCTTTGTTTTTACACTCGTTCGGAAATTCTGTGTGACGACACGAGAAATAAGTAAAACCGTAAAAACAAATGAACGAGAGTAGTGTAGTAGGGATAGTAGTCCACTTTCCCCCCTATCTATAATTCAAATTAATTATTTATTATAACGGTTATAATTCAATTTAATAAAATCGAATCTTTAAAGAACAAAAAGCCTAAAATGCATATTCAGTAAATTTGTCGTTTATTTATTTGAAAAATCAAAAATATGGAATTGTTTTAAAAGTGTAATGGATTATTTTTCAAAGACTTGAACAAATTTTCCGAATTCATCATAAAGTAATATGATTTGTTAATAATTTTAATAGACATATGAATATAAAAAGAAATATATCTAATCGGATTAAAT
The DNA here is from genome assembly GCA_025469315.1 of Stegophylla sp. TES_Ste_2020. Classification (NCBI taxonomy): domain Eukaryota; kingdom Metazoa; phylum Arthropoda; class Insecta; order Hemiptera; family Aphididae; genus Stegophylla; species Stegophylla sp. TES_Ste_2020. The sequence continues at coordinate 9,386 of JAIPRM010004118.1, read as the reverse complement.
TTGAAGAAAGGTTCAAACTTTCAACTTCCTCTCCGGGTTGGTGTGTATGCTAGTGTTCATACTTCGTAGTAAATACTTCTGAAAAATATATACACATTCCAGCTACAATTATAAGCCATTTAAGAAATTAAGTTTCTTTACATCAATCTTCGATTTTCGTCCTTATATTTGCTTTTCTTTTTGAAAATCTATTGACAGTCACTGCTAATTTCAATAGACACACAATTTGTTTGTGGATTTTAAGAATTGTTAATCCATTTTATTTATTTTCCCTCCAAGTAGATTTCATAATACAAGTTTGCAACCATCGTAGAGAAGAACAGTAACGTTCAAATTTAGTTGATTATTCTAATCATTTTTAGTGACATATAAAACTGTTTTAATAAAAATTGACAAATACTTACTATGTTACTAATAAATTTATTCTCGTTTTCTGTTTATTGCTTTTAGAACATTAAAATTAAAGTTTTTTTTTCTTTTTCTGTTTAGTGAATACTGCGGAAAAATTTTAAAACATAAAGATATTGAATTCAGTTATTTTAAATACAATTCAAAAGTTCGTTGTAACCTTATAAGCAGCTGGTGAGCATGGAAAATTATATTTATTCATATTTAATTTTATCGTTTATTATTATATTTTATTTTCTATTCGGAGAACATTCGATCAGTAGGAATGTGTAGTATAGATTTCCGGTGGAAATTTTGTTCATATGGTACTTAAAAAAGATTTTTTCATGGAAATTTCGAATAATTTGACCAAGCGTAGGGAAAAACTACTCGAAAATTGAGTGAAAACTGTAAAATATTCATAAAATAGTTTTATGAAAATGGTTTTGGTAATAATTTAAGCAAAACTCGCTTCATTCAGAATCTAAAATATAATTTTTATCAAATATTTGAGACGGTTTATTAATTTTTCTTGTCGATGTTCATGCCCATTATTCGATAACAAATTTATTCAATTGTTTTGTATTTTTGATAACCTGTTGGGAATTACGACAATTGAATAGGTCTACTTATACTTACACCACACTTCACTGGTTATACGTACTGGGGAGTAAAACGTCGTTTAATGTTTCATCGTGTCTAAAGAGCAAAAAAAAAAAAAAACAAAAAATTCATTTTACCATTAGATCCTAGTTATATATATATATATATTTATTTATCTGTATTAATTTTTGTTTGTAATTCAGAGATAATAATATTTCTAAGCGAATGGAAATTCTCAAGTGTCAGTTCCTTATACACTGTCATTTAAAATTTGAATGCAATGATAAATCACTGCACTCGAGGAGAAAACCATTTTGTGCGTGGTTCAGTAAACTATAGTGATTTAAATGCTTTTTCAACAGTGATGTGCTCATAATGTCGTAACCATTGTGCGAATAAAGGCCTAATAACGTTCATAAATCCCCGAGACACGTTTGTGTGGAAAACCCGGCCACAGAAAGCAGAAAAAGAATGACGACTTAGTCGTGTACCGAGTATTTTTTTTTCGGCAAAATAACCGGGGGTGCCATTTCAGTTGTGCTTTTTTTTTTTTATATATAAGGCGGTTCCGAATTTATATGAGGCTGATTTTATTCACTCACATAATATTATCGCATTCACTGTGTATAATTCGGGTAAAACGTGTTAGAGAACTGTTTACTGTTTTCAGATACGTCTATAATGTTAGATTTTTATTTTTATTTTTTTCATTTTTTAGAACACTGAAAAGTTATTAAAAATTGACAGGTCGCAAGCGCACATAATATAATGTACTTTTTGTGTTATAATACAAAAAGTACACAACACTTCAAAGTTTTGATTAACTAAACTTATTTATACAATGAACTTCTGTATTGTTGATAAGTTGGAGACTGTTACTTTATGAAGAAATAACTATTAAACTATTTTTTTATGTCACAAAAACGCATTCAATACATAACATTCTACGAAAATTGAGAATTCAAGAAAAAGTGTTAAGCTAGGTCAAGTTAGCTATTGTAGATAGTGTCACAATTGATTAGACTGTCTGTTATATTTCTAAGTATTGTGATAATTTGAACAGCTAGTCCCATCCAGTACAATATATAAGTATAATTAATCACACAATAATATAAATTAAAGTGCCTACTTAGGCAATTTCAATGTTTATATTTCAAGAAATTATAACTTAAATTATATCTAAATTTATTTTGATTTTTTGCCAAGTGTAAAAGCTATATGTAGACATAACCGGTATATAGGGTGTCCCACCGAGGAGGTATATTGTTCATATAATATACCAATATTAATTCTATTTTTATGTATTTTAATGATTAATGTAAAATATATTCCTAGGTTAATAAACCATATTTTTTGAAGATATGTTTAAGGTAGTTCGCGTAAATAATTGTACCTGTTCGATGAAATATTAACTAAATTTTAGTTGCTCAATTGTTTTATTTTTACTTTTTATTAAAATAATTTTTATATTTATTTCATTATACCTGAAACGACTGTAAGAATAAAAAAAAAAAAAGCCGGACATACTTCGCACGATGGGTGTACTTCGCACGACGGGCGGTATTCTCTTGACGGGCGTATTAAATTTTAAAGAAACGATAAATTATTTCTTCAGTAAAACGATTCTGAACGAAGGAAATTAACAATAAAAAAAAAAAATTTCAAAAAATGTCTAAAATTTTTTTTCACATTTTCAAAATTTTCTTGCGCCAAAATATTTTTTTTAGGATTTTCTATCTATGTTTAAATTTTCATAAAATTCGGATCTAAAAATGATGGTTTCCAAGTCGTTTTTGTCAAATTTTGGGTAGTTTTTTCCAAAAAGAAAATTGAAGAATTGAGATATTGAAAAAACCTCTCTAAAGTACAATCTAGAGGCAAATCCGGTTTCAAAAAGTTATTGGTCGAAACTTTCGGACAAGTATTTCTATACGAAAAAATGTACACAGAAAAAAAAAAGAAAAAAAAGACTTAGAACCCCTGGTTTTTCGTTATCGCGCCGCCGCCGTCGTGCCAATCTATCTGGCAACGACTGTACATGTATACATAAACATATAATAGTGTATACATATACATGGCACTTAACTCAAAATTGATCAAATCTTTTTGAAATTTTTATGACATTTTTTCGTGACTATTTTTAGTGGTTGGTGAAAATTTCAAGTCTTTTACTGCATTATTTTAGAAGTTTTGTCAAAAACTAATTTTCAATTTTAGGGAAATTGCGGTAATTGCATATTTTGCCGTTTTTTGAAAATTTTTTTTAATTTTTTTCGCATTATTAAAAAAAATATTGAGAAATTTGAAAAATGACCTCTCAAAAGTACCATCTGGTTTCGATTTTGGATCTATAAAGTTACTGATCGAGACTTTTGGACCAGTGGTTCTATACAAAAAAGTGTTCACAGAGGAAGAAAAAAAAATAAATAAATAAAAAAAATAAACATCATTGTAAAAACATAAGCTTCTTCACTAACGTTCAGAATCTAAAATTCTAATAATTTGTCATAAATAGGTAAGTTAGGTATATTAATTCGAACATACTATTTTCTAATACAAAATCAAAACCAGGAAATCAACGTCAAATCTTTTACGAATCTACAATTTTCAAAATTACGTGGAAGGTAATTATTTTTTTACCTGAGATGAAACAAATGAAAACATTTTCATATATTTGTAAAGTTATATGCGTTTTAATTGTTTTATACCAATAAATTAATAAGTAATAAACTATTTTTTTTTCTTTAGAACTACTTTTTTAATCTGTGAATGTAACACCATGAGAGTAAAAATAGATTTTAAGGGAGAAATTTGAGTGGTAGTTTAGAAAATATTGAGAATCACTACCATAAAATATTATTATTAAAATATAATATACATTTGAAATGAATTTTTGTTAATTAAAATATTTTACTGGTTTTTAAACACATATTATTATATTATTTAAATCATTATATTTAATAGATCAGTAAAATTTAGATCAGTAGTAACATATTGAATACTTAAAGAAAAGAAGAAAAAAAAAGCAGGACATACTTCACATGATGGGTACTATTCACACGACGGGTATTCTTCGCACTTCGGGTATGAAGCTCTTTGTGGGTATATTAAATTTTAAAGAAACTATAAATCATTTATTCAATAAAACGATTCTGAGCGAAAGCTTCAAAATATAATAATTATAATAGGCGATAAGGAAATATGTAACAAAATTGTATTTAATAATGTTGGATATTCGATATTTGTGTGTGTGCGTGTGTATGTGCGCTCACGCGCTTGTGTGTATAAGGTAATAACTGTCTAAATAAAAATTAAAAATGCAATAAAAATCTATTTTTATAAATTAATAAATGGTCAACCTCTCAGTAATTAGTGTAATTGGCATTTTGTTTTTTTATGAGAATCTCTGGTAGAAATGAATGTAAGAAATGATTTATAATTTCTTTAAAATTATACACACCCTTCAAGAGTATTTGACCCGAAGAGCGAAGAATATCCTACTTTCTTGTCTATACTTTACTTTACTTTACTTTTCTTTACTATACTTTACTTTTTAACGTTTATTTTCACATAATATAATTAACAAGGTTATTTATAAGTTTGTGCATAGTTATCCACAAATATTATCTTTATATATTTGTATTGGTTTTGCAATTTCTTAGCCAATGAAATTTATGTACAATACTAAAAATAAAACATTAGTTTATAATAAGTTTTTCGACCAATTTGGCTCACAACTATTTATGCGACTAATTTATTGTATACTGTGTATTCAGAACCCATTAATGATATAGTCAAATTAACAGCTCTATCCTTTATTTTATCGACATGTATTATAACCTTAATATAAATGTAAATATTATAAATAATTAATTAATTAATATAAATAATTAGTTTGAAATTTACATTGACTTCAATATTATCATCTAGAACAGGATTATTGTTTGTGTCTAATTTCTGGGTCATAGTAATAAACGTTTGTGTATAGATTGTCTTTCCACGACATCCGAGTGGTGTTTTTATAAGTTTACAACGTCCTGGAGTCCTTTGATTCGATTTGTTATATGATATGTACGTGTAGCTTACACAAATAATTTTGTTTCATCTTTTATTTGATTTAATGATCTCTATTAAAATCAGATATAATATTGTGAATAATGTGAACACTGATAGTGTATATATATTCACTGAATATCTGTTTTTTGTGTGTGCTTCCTTATATAAGAATATGGATAATCCAGTTTATATTGATCATCAACTTACCAAAGCAATAAATGTCATGTTCGTGTAAGGAACTTTATCCAAGTCCATAACTTATGTCAGGTAATAATAATAATTGACCATTAACTCTGAAAATAGTAAACGTAAGAGCATTTTTATGATCCAAAAATAATTATTTGTCTTCGGGCATTATCAAAATTTTTATTTACGAAAAAAATTAAAAATTTTATTCAATTATGATAATACAATACTAGTTTATTTCCTATTGAAGTTAAATTTAAATTTTTTTTTTTCTTTTGTATCTAGCCCAACAACATATTTATGTTTAAAATTGCTTTTAATAATGTATACGCTAAAATTGGTATACACCAAAATAGTTAAAGCAAAATGGTTACACCAAAATATCTTTAACTAGGGGTGGCCAACCCAAATTATCTTGTGGACCACTTAAATATCACATATTATGATCCTGCGATCCACACACAATTTTTTTTTTATATGTTCCAATGTATTATTTTGACCAAATACAAAACAAATTTGGAGTAAAAATTTTGAATGTTATGAATTATAATTGTTGTTTTTTTTTTTTATTATTATTCGTAGATCAAACAACTCGTCTATATTAAGTAGTCTATTGCACGCTTATATCTAAACACTGATATCCATCGATTTCGATCTAAGATATCGATCAACCTAACATTATTGTAAATAAAATATAAATGTAAAATTCATGAAATTAGGAAATATTCTGCACAAAAATAAACTTATCATGTAAAAGTATGATGATTTTCCCGGATCATAAAATTATCCAAGACAGGGTCTCATTCTGCTTGCAGGCCGCGGGTTGACCACCACTGTTCTAGACATTCATAACGAATTCGAAACCGTTTTCAGATCTCACATCCGGTAGAGCACGATTCCGTACGATTTATCTATTTGGGAACACGATTCCGTACGATTTTCTGTGCAATGATGCCATAATACTTTAATATTATTTATCTGTTTGTGAAATATTCAAAATATACCGTACATTTAGACTTATATCAAAATGTAACCGATATCATGGGCAAATAGCCACTCTGTTGTATTTTTGGTGTCCTATTCGAACGTGTTTATTGCGTTAAATAAAGTGCAATATTTCATTTTCTTTTACCTAGCGACCACGAGACATTCCAGATATATATATATATATGTATATAAATTTATAAAATATAATATTATGAATTATATATATATATATATATTTAGTATGTATATTACAGTATTAAGAGATAGTGGAAAAATTGATTGCAAATATTTTTGTATACAATTTATGAAAATATGGTAAAATTGCTCTAAAATCTTAGGCGAAAACGTGCGGGATCGTGAACCTTAAACTGTGCACGATTCCGTATGCTGATAAGGACCGTACGGAATCGTGTTGTACCCCTCTCATCATATCACTAAGTCGATCGATACGCTGGATCAAAAATTCATCTAAATCACAATGATGCGCGCGCGTGTGTGTATATCAGAGACAATATTTTCTGCTTCCGATCATTTTAAATAGTTTCATCGTTCGAGAGAAATAGTGAATTAGATTTTGTAACAAAAACACTAAAAATTCGGTAGCATCATAACCGGCTAACGAGGGCTCAAACTAAAAAAATTATTTTGTTTGAGTCTAATTTTTTTTTTTGTTTTTTAATGTCAGAAAATTTCAATAGCATCTAATTATTTTGGAAAAAATAGTACTTTATCATGTAAATTTTCCATCATAAATCTGTTCGGTCATTTTTTTTAGTCATAGAAGTAAACCATGCAGAAAAAAACTATCAAAATCACCTTTATAATTCAGTAGCTTTTTCGATCCATGATTCTTAATCTATTCTTTATTTTACAAATATATTCTTCACATGAATAGATTATAATTGTCGTAAAAGTTAGCTGAATAAATATTTTTTAAAAGCGTTCAAAATCATAACTACATTTGAAATAACGGTTAATCTAACGAATAGGAAATTGATTACACACATTATACATAACATATTGTACAAAACTGATTATTTACACGAATAATGACATAGATATGGTTTATTATGTTATTAAATAACAGTTATTTAACACACTGCACATAAAACTGTCAATGCCATTATTGTGTATTAACTGAAGTTCCGCTCAGAATCGTCTTTATGCATAAATGTTTTTTTTTATTTTTTTTTTTTTTAATTCAACATATCCACCAAGTGTATATTACCCGGGGAGCGAAGAATATTCATGGCGTGAATATATGCATGGCTATTTGTGATTAAAATAATTAAATCCCGTGGTTTTTCAAAACAAACTGAGGGTTGTTTTAATTTTAATGTAACATTATAATTATCTACTTAAATTTAATCAAATTAACACAGTTTTTTTTTTTAAAATTGACCTGTTGACATAACCTATCAAACCTCCTCCCCCAAAAAAAACTTACTGCTGAAACCTCTGTTTGACGTACAACTAAAAAATGTTTTCGGTTAAATAGAATATGTCCAGAAAATAATAAAACAAAATAAAACGTCATCGTAAAACCACTGGCTGGCTCCACTCGGAGTCGGGAAAATAAAAGTTTTAACATCAGTTGTTTCATTTGATACGCCGTCGTTATTAGGACCACAGCCCGAAAACCCGTCGATGTCGTTGCGTTTTACGCGAGTCCTAAAACGCCCGTCAACGGCTGTGGTGGCGGTGATGGCAGACGAACTGTGTTCATTTCACGACGTATTTAACGGTAACCGCCACGGCCGCGTCGTCGTCTGTCTTTCGTCCACACGTTTTGTTTTTTCGCGCTGGGTCGAAGACCTCTCGGGAAAACGTCACCGCCGCCGCCGCGTCTACAATTTAATAATAAACATTTATATAAATCGTCGAGAGAGAGAGAGAGAAAACGTTTACGATTGTTACGAGAAATTTCCCCCGTCGTCATCGTTGTCGTCGTCGTCGTTTGATAATAATAATAATAATTGTAATAAAATCGGACTTTCGAAGAGACGAGAGATTATTGCGCTCTCGTTACTTTATGAAACACATTATTTTCGAAACTTTTCCATTTTTTTTTTTTTGTACTATCATTATTATTTTATTGTATTTATAAAAATACATCTATGCCGTCAAGCGTGTATGTTCGTGTACACAGAGTGATCATAATTATTTAACGTAATAACTTCTCTGTTTTTTGAGAGATTTGCTATCAATGATAAAATTATTTTGGTACCTATAGAATTATTATAATATGAAATATTGCTAGTGAACAAGAAAATACAAAATACAAACTCATAACCGACCAGGGTTATTAAATAAAATGTTTTTAAATAATCTTTATACTATCACGAATACGGACTAGTTAATAATTGAAATATATGTATATATATATATATATATATACTATATAATGGGAAAAGATGCACACTTAACACGAACTCTCAAAATTACTTCATTTATGAAGCTTAAATTCAGAGGAAATGTAGTTTATATGTGGAAAAGGTCTGGCTCAGAAAGTATTTTCCAAAATTCAACTCTTAAAGGGATAAAAATGGAAAAAGTTATTTCTTGATTAATTTTGAACTTAGCATTTATATTCTCTGTTAATACATACTATTTCAAATAATGAATTATTTACTTTGATTCAGCAGAATCCTCAAAGGTGAAAAGAAGTTAATAATGGACAACTTTTTTTCTTGGTTTGATATTTCAGAAGGGGGTAAAAATTTCAAAAATATTGTTCTTTATAGGATTTTCTTGAGTCATTGCCGAATCGTTATCACCGATGATATAATTATAAGATTTGGTACCTAATTTATATTATGATTATTAACTCACATGGAAGGAATACATTTTTAAAAGTTAGCATACATACTGTTATGAAATACTAATTTATGTCGAATTTAGCGTCGAAAAATACGTACGATAAGATAAACGAATAACAAATACCTTTTAGTGTCCGTACTTTCTTCGAGTTTTTTTCAGTCTTACCCTTGTAAAATGTTTAATTCTTTGTCCATAAGAAATTTTATTGCACCAAAATATTCGCAATGAAATTTTCTATCTAGACACCAAACAATCGGTTTGGCCAATTTTCTTATATGTACGTTAAAGTGCGTGATTTTAGGTAAAACTAACGAATTACGTCGAAATTCTAACTTCAAACGGTTATA
>JAIPRM010004117.1:0-23904 GCA_025469315.1 Stegophylla sp. TES_Ste_2020 | reverse complement strand
TAAATCATTTATTCAGTAAAACGATTCTGAACAAAGGAAGTTAATAATATAAAAAAAAAAAAAATGTTCGAAAATGTCCAAAATTTTTTTTCACATTTTCAAAATTTTCTTGCGCCAAAATCTTTTTTATAGAATTTTCTATCTATGTTTAAATTTTCATAAAATTCTGATCAAAAAATTATGGTTTTCGAGTCGTTTTTGTCAAATTTTGTGTAGTTTTTTCCATAAAAAACATTGAAGAATTGAGAAATTCAAAAAATGACCTCTCTAAGGTACAATCTAAAGGCGAATCGGGTTTCAAAAAATTTGTCGAAACTTTTGGACAAGTATTTCTATACAAAAAGTTGAACACAGAAAAAAAAATAAACATCATTGTAAAAACACTAGCTTCTTTACTTCGTTCAGAATCTAAAAATAATTTTCGTTCTTCTCAAGAGATTTATTTTTTTTAATTGGAAAAACTATCCAAAATTTGACAAAAATGCATTTGAAACTATGTTTTTTTTAATCCAAACTTTATGAAATTTTAAATATGGATAGACAATAATAAAAAAATAATATTTTGGTGAAAGAAAATTTCTAAAATGTGCAATCATTTTTTTTTTCTTACACTTTTCTCATCAACATTTTTTTCTTTTCTGAGTTAATAATGGAATAATATACAACATCTGGCTGAGTAAGAATAATTTATTTTTTATTAATAATAAACTTTATAATTTTTAAGTAAAATTGTCTTAAATAAACTAAAACACCGCTCAGAATCATATAATTGCAGAAATGATTTATCTTTCTTTTAAAATTTATTCCTGGCTTTTTTGATTTGCAGCTAGTATACCTACTTTCGATTAAATTTGATATATTTCGTTTACATAAGTCATTGTTATTGTAAAGTATGCCTAAAATTAAAAATAAAAGGAGGTAGCTCCTCTCACGTCTCTATGTTTTTTTTGATGATTTTTGTGACCCCAAATATTCTGCCCAAATTACGTCACTGCCGGGACATGAAAACCACAATTATTTCTAATATAAATCTATTTCAAACAAGCGAATTTATTATCTTATACACTTTGTTTATATTTAAGATAATCTGTAATATTATTACCTATGTTTTAGGTAAATATCTATTTTTCAGAAACTAACAGGACACTTGAAACTACAAAGTCTCCTTACTTTATTGCACTTGCTTGTTCGGTTTTCTAAACTGTTTGATAAGTCCAATGGTCCTTATTCTGCTCCCTTAAGTTGGAAAAGCACCATGCAGTAAGATATAGTTTTATGTTTAGTTTGATAATCATTTAAAATAAATGTATACATACTTCCAGAATACTTACATTTTATTTTTTTTTTTAATTACTGTGGTTTACATTGTTCGTTATATTCATTATACCTATAATAGGATATGGTGTATAAATAATTTCGAGCACTTCATTAATTATTATTATTTGCTATTACGATTCGAAAAACATGACAACCTTACAAAGTATTTCGATAAGAAATCACAAAAATATTAAATTGAAGTTTGCATGAAAATATTTAAAATCATATATGCAATATTATTTATTTCAAGCCAAAATATTATTGTTCTTACAAAATGTTTACAAATTAGAATAGTTCGAAATTACTGATTCATTTTTTCGTTTGTTACATAGAAATTTGTAATGGAACATATTTTGTATACCAAATCTGTTTCTACATATATCAGTAGCTTATTTATTTTACATTCTTCAATAATGCGTGTATGAAGATAGTGGATTTTGGTTGTATATATTGTACAAAGTAGCATACTAATTTATATATTATATTATATATGTGCCTTTATAATACAGCCACGATTTAACACTTAGGCAGGTGCCTACGTAATTCTCAAATCTTACTTTACGTTTTACATTCAATTTATCGAACCGATGAAATTTGTTTTATAATTGTACTACTGCCGTTACTAAGAATTCTAATCGAATGAACTCATTGTCTGTCATCATTCCGCTGTGGGTATGACGTGGCATAACATTTTTTCATCAGAATTCAACGAAGTATGTCGTTTATTCCTTAAATTATGGTATTTAGATTTTGTTGTTCAATTCTAAAAATCTAGCGTTCGAACTACTTTTATTTGAAGAAATAGAAAAAAACATTATCAGATATTTTCTCTAAAGAGCTAATTTAGACTTTAAATCGCATTTTTTGATATTATGTACAGTAAATCTATTTTTTAGTGAAATATTTCAGTACAATTATATTCATTAAAACAATTTTTAATTTAATTGTCTTTATTTTATGCCTTTACGGATTTACAAAATCTTTGAAATTGCAATTATTAATACATAGAAAATTTATAGATTACAGATCATTAAGAACAATATTAAAGTATTATTATTATGATAAAGTACATTTTATAGAAAATGTGTAAAAAAAAATGATATATTATGATAATTTTGTCAGAATGGTTCATTTTCAGTGATATTTATAGACAAAATGTTAAATATAATTAGTTTTTAGATAAAGATTCTGAGTGGAGTAAAGAAGTTGTTATTTTTACAATAATGTTTATTTTTTTTATTTAAATACGTTTATGTATAGAAATAATTGTCCAAAAGTTTTGAGCAGCAATTTTTTAAATCGAAATTTGGCTTTAGATAATACTTTAAAAAGGTCATTTTTCAAAATTCTCAATATTTTTTTTTTTCAAAATTTTGGAAAAACTACTCAAAATTTTAAAAAATCACCTTTAAAACTTTTCCAATATTCGGTTTTTTTAATAATAATTTTGTACGTAGTATAAAGTCAAAGACATGGCTAGATCTAGAGTGGAAAGAGAGAAAAAGGTGGATTGCAATAAGGCTAGATAATTATTAAAATTTTTAATTGACAGCAGTTTATCTATATCAATTTTTACGTAAATAATAAAAATTATATACGTATGTTATGAAGCAAGAAACTTCTATGTCTATTTAAAACTCTAACTCAAAATTACAAATTACTTACATTTAAACATTATACTATTACAAGTAAATTCATTATTCCTAAATTTAATTAAAAATTAATTAAGTTTTAAAGTACAATTAAGTATCTACATTGTTCCGAAAATATACACATATTGTTTTAGTATAAAAAAAACCGTCAATTCTCATGCAGTTTAACTTATACTATGATATATATACCACACACACGTTCTTTACATGCTATTATTAAAACGAAGCTAATTTAGTTAAAAAATTATTATTCCTTTTTTCCGCATAATATTCTACTTAATATAGCAACACGTGGTACCTAGTACCTACTGGTGCGGTAGGCGTGTGATTAATAATGTAAATTATAATACTAAATCGTGTTTGCAGATATAACTGAGTGTGAACTCCCACTTGAATAAGGTAGGTAAGTAAATTATTGTAAGTATTTATTTTGGATAAGTTTTATACGTTGTGTTCTGTGATATTTTGGCGTTAGACACTAGACAATAATAGGATTTGTGGTTCGAAGCCAACATTTTCATCGTTATTGAGTAATAACTATACATACTTAGCTTATTGAGTAAAAACACTGCACTAGTGAATATTAAAAACTTCTATAACCTATAATATAGGTATTATTTAAGTAGGCATATAGGTATGTAATATATATATATATATACAATATACATACATATTACATTTTTTTAGATTCTGAACGAAGCGAAGAAACTATTGTGTTTACACTGATGATTATTTTTTTATTTTAAATGTTTTTTTTTGTGTTTACTCGTTTTTGTATAGAAATATTTGTTCAAAAATCTCGACTAGTAATCTGTATTATTATCTATGTTTAAATTTTTATAAAGTTAGGATTAAAAAAAGATTTTTCTGAGTCTTTTTTTTTTTTAATTTTGAGTAGTTTTTCTCAAATTTTAAGAAACAATTTAGAATTTCGAAAAACGACCTTTTTTAGAGAACCATCTAAAAGGAAATCCGGTTTCAAAATTTGCTAATCGAAACTTTTGGGCAAATATTTCTATACAAATACATGAATACATAAAAAATAAAAAATAAACATCATTGTAAAAACACTGTCATCTTCACTTCGCTCAGAATTTAAAATTAAAAAAAAGAAAAGAAAGATTTCCGATAAACTAGACATATAGTACGTAAAACAGAATATTAAACTAAACTGGCTGAGTGCCTGAGTATAAAATAAATTTATTTTGTAGTAATTATAAACTTGTTCATTTTCGAATACCTAATATTGTCTTGTATAAACTGAAGCTCCGCTAGAATCATTTCATTGAAGAAATGATTTATCGTTTCTTTAAAATTTAACATACCCACCAAGTTCCACCCGAGGAATGAAGAATACTCATAGTGTGTACATCCGGTTTTTTTAATATAAAATTCACTACTTTCTTTGATTTTCAAATTGTTCTGTATAATATTAAAACACTAAATACGTTGTTAAGCCACATAAATTAATTAAATTTAGCATTTAAGTCATAATTTGTACTATTGATGTGTATTATAAAATAATGTATATTTTCTAAAGGATTTATTTGGTGTATTTAATAAAATAAAATAAAATATCACAGATTACATGAAAAAAAAGAAAATGTCTGTTCTTACTATGGAGCAATACTGCAGACTTATGGCGTAACCAAATTTTAATTAAACTGTTACTATTAAATTAATCTTAAATGATATGAATGTATGATATTCTGATATTCATCTTAAATGTTCGATAATGATTTTGTGTGATTTAAACACAAAAGTTTATAAATTTTTATTGTTTTAATATCATACAATATAATATAATATATTTATCATTACAGCAATAATTTTATTTTAAACGAATCTCTATTAAGTAAATAATGTTTTAATGACCAATAGCATAAATGTTTCTTTTTTAAAAAAAAAACCTAAACAAAATTTTATGACAATGGCTATAATATTATAATCATTATGCAGAGTGGTCAATTCAACAAATACTTGTGTATTTTTGTTTTATTTTATTTCAAAAAATTCATGTAGAATTATATAAGTAAGAATTTATTTTCACAATGACAATAAAAAAAATTTAATCAAAATTTTTCGATTTAAAGCTACATACATAATTAGTTTTAGCAAAAATTATAAAAAAATAATAGCTCTGTAGATAAGGATATTATTACTCTCAGCAGTAAAATAATGCAAGCGTCTCATAGGAATTAAACGTATGAAAACGCCTTTTAAAATATCATAAATAATATGTGAATGTATTTAAGTAATTTGCTTATAAAAATATATAAGTAAATATTTGGATATGATATGCTGTTTAGTTGTTGGCTTTCTAAACAAGTAGTATATAATAATATGAATGTGGTTGCGTGTGCTTCTCCAGCCTGGTGGAATTGACGTTCATCGTCATCCAGGTGCTCAATAAAATTAACATATAATCCACAATTTCTTAAAAAAAACACACGATAATTATTGAAATTCATGACCGACCAAAAGTCAAAACTCGTTTGTGAATTCACCTGTCTTTAATGTTGTGTTACCAATCTCACAAAAAAATATTTTCTTGTTAGATACTGTAAAATTATTATTTAGACATATAAAGCAACAACAACAAAGACACTCTTTTTATAAGAAACGAATAACACTCTGGATTATATATTGTATGGTATGAATGTGTAACACGTTACGTATTTAACGATTAGTATTGGATGATTCATCATCAGTCATCATAATAATAATATGAATGTTGTCGAAATAGACAAGTTTTACAAAGTTAACATGCAAATCATTTCGGCACAAGATAATTTTGAAAATTTGAAAAAAAAATTTGGACATTTTTCTAACACTTTTTTTTCTCATTTAATTTTTTTTTTTTTTTTTTGCTTATTACATAAAAAAAGTAAAGTCAAGGCAAGTAAAGTAAAGTAAAATATAGACAAGAAAGCCGGAAATACTTCGCACCAAGGATATTCTTCGCTCTTCGGGTCAGATACCTTTGATGGGTGCGTATAATTTTAAAGAAACGATAAATCATTTTTTCAAAAAGACGATTCTGAACGAAAGAAGTTAATATGTAATATAAAGAACAATAACAGTCGACATTTTCAACACACCCACCAAGAGTATCTGGCCTGAAGAGCAAAGAATATCCGTGGTACGAAGTATGTCTACCTTTCTAGTCTATACTTTACTTTATTTTACTTTTTTTTAATTAATATATAAAGGAAAAAAAAATACAAAAATGTCCAACATTTTTTTTTACATTTTTAAAATTTTCTTGCACCAAAATGTTTCAATATGTCATTGTCTATCTATTTTTAAATTTTTTAAAATTCGGATCAAAAAATGATGGTTTCCGAGTCTTTTTTGTCAAATTTTGTGTAGTTTTTTTTAAAAACAAAAATTGAAGAATTGAGAAATTCAAAAAATGACCTGTTTAAAGTACCAACTAGAAGCAAATCCGGTTTCAAAAAGTTACTGATCGAAACTTTTGGACAAGTAGATCTATACGAAAAAGTGTATACAGAAAAAAAACTTCATTGTAAAAACACTAGCTTCTTCACTTCGTTCAGTATCTAAAAATATTGGAAAAACTTTGATGACAAACACTGAATCATAGAAACTCACCACAATTTGTTGCTACACATTGCAGTGGGGCATTATTACTTTTTATAACGATTAAAACTTTTTAAAATGATGTCAAATTAGAAAATTCAACAAATTATTCTAAACAGAATAATAGCTATAATAATTGTATGTTGTAAACCATGAGTGTATCACTACATATTGTAAAAACTGATTGAATTGATCAAATTTGGTAATTTATTTAACAAATTATAATGTAACAATATTTATATTATTATATAATGGTAATAATAATTGTATATAATGCATGATTTATTATACAAAAAATATTGTGCGATGAAATAATCAAATCAGTATGTACACACATTACTTTTATAAAGTTGTAAGTGTAGATTAGTAAATAATAAAAATTTATTTGAATATAATCTGTCAACCTGTATCACAAAATCATGTCTATATTGTACAGGCATAAAAGTAATCTATAGAGAAAAATATTAAATTTACTGCATTATTTATGTCAAAACAATTTTTAATACAAAACATATTATAATATGGGTGATTGTCATAATGTGATTAAAAGTCACAAAAACATTGAAGAACGCATAAAGCACATGATATATTCTTGTTTCGCTTTATTTAAATTGCTTCTCATCGACCTCATATTTTTTTTATGTTAGTGACAAATTCTTATTCGTTTCAAATGGGCCTACTTGATTTTATTAATTTTGTTACTAAGAATCTATGTAGTTTTATAGGTAAACTTACTTAAATTGTTAAGGTTAAAAAAACAGTATGTTTTATGCGGGTACTTTAATAACTTTAATACAGGCATTTTAAATTCAAATCATTATGAAAGTTGATGACGTATTTTTTTGCTTTTGTAAAACTAGTAAACACAAATTCTACATAGAAGTACCTACGTATGTTTTGTTTTCACAAATCACAACAATAATATCTATGTCTAAAACGAATGGGTTTATCTACTGTGTAAGATTCTTTTCGTCAATTTTATTTATTGTTGTTAAAGTCATTTTTATGTTGGGAGAGAACCAAACGACACCGTAGCTCTTGACCTGTACGAGTCGATAATAATATTATTATTGTATCTGTTTCGCATTTACCTAAACGCCATACGCAAGTCGCTGCACACTCGAATAAGTCGTATAATGTGTCACTTTTCATCCGGCTTATTTACATAATACAGACGATATCGCAAACTCGTCTTTATTACGTGTGTGCATTTTACTATAAAATATTACAATATAAAATGCGCGTTAATGACCCCGAACGTACTATTATTACAGATATTTCACTTCAAAACGTAATGCCTATGAAAAAAGCACATAAACACAATCAAGGTTCGAGTCTACACAATATTCAATACTCAATAATTTTATGAATATTTATAAAATAATATTATACACGCATATTGGCTTTCGATATCCAATATCATAACGACCTCACGGTAAAAAGTCAAAACACGTTTTTATTAATACCGTCTGATTTTACATTCATTAAATTACAAATTAATTAGTGTCCATGTACACAGTGGCACGCGCTGGGGAGGGGGAAGGTTGGAGGTTATATCTCTCCCCATTGAATTTTTTCCCGTTTTATTGTTTTACTGTAAAATACGAAACGTACAATATAAAAGTACCTGTAAACAAATACATATTTGGAAATATTTAGAACATTCGTGAAAAATGAGATAAGAAATCAATATGAATTATGTTTATAAATTTATAATATTGATGAATAATTGATTATGAGTTATAAAATGGAATGATAAAATAATCGAATTAGTCTGTACTAAACCGTGGTTATTTTGCATATAAACAGTACCTAGTTACAAGTATGAAATTTATTAGAAATTTAATATGTAATAAAAATTAATAAGAAACATTTATATGTAAAATGTTAAAATGCTTCATTGTGTGTTAAAAAGAGCTGTTATAGTTTTTTGTTATATAAATCATATTATATTGAATAGCATAAAATGAATAAAATAGTAATTTGCAGTCAATCAAAATGTATTTTTTTTAAGTTAAAAATATTATTCTTAGAGTAATGATACGAAAAAGTTTAAAAAGAGACGTTTCTAGTGAATCTAGAAAACAAATTGTTTGTTCTTATTAAAATTTATTTGGTATATTGACGCAATTTGAAGAGGAGAGCAAATATGTTTATTTCATTGATTTTGCTTCCCCCCTCAATGGGTTTATTCAAACTCAATTGACCTTATTCAACTTTCCCAAAATGTGGGGAGATAATCCCCCAATTGTGCCTAAGACTCGGTATATTATTTCTCGTCCTGGATTTGGTTCCCATTTCACCTCTAAATTACATTCCCTGTCCTGTAAATTCCTGAGCACGCCACTGCATGTACGTTAATGGGTTCTTACCTTACTATTGAATAATCATCATTGTAAATTTCAAATTATAGCGCGATAAATCAATAAAGTTTTAATTACTTAAATACATTTCGTGACATTCAGAATAATATCATCTAAATAGATAATAATATATTATATAGGAAAATAAAATAACCATAATTAAAATGTATATACATGGATAATATATTGCCTAGTGTTTGAATTGCTTTTCAGACCATTTTTTCTAGCTTTGTCAGTTAAAAAAAAAAAAAAAAAATCGTTTTCCTGTATAATTATAATAATTATATAAGAGCTGATACGAATTCTAATTAAGCTAAGCTCGTATCTGGTATTCAGAGATCATAGAAAATTTTATTAGTTTTACAGTACTATATTATAGGATTGAAAAAAATAATAATTATTTTATATTATTACTTTAATTAAACTACTAATATTAACATTAATGTAACTTAAATATTTGTTTTAAACTTATCAACTTATTAGAATTTGTTTGATACATTCACATCAAGGTCGTTAATTATTTAATTATTTGTTTTTTTGTTTGATTTTTATTAATTATATTATTAATTCTTTTATTTTAATGAGTATTACTTGTCACATTCATATACTCTCTACATCATATTCTACATTGGTGAGTATAATTTTTCCCATTTAATCGGAGAATCTTCTTAAACTAATGAATGATGTATATGGAAGTTTTATGATACTTTTTTGTTCTTTCTATTATTCCAATAGCATTAACTACTATATGCCTTTTGTATGGATTTTATTAGAACGCGTTTGTATAATTATGCAGAAATTATCTATGCTTTAAATATTTATTTTTTGTATGTAAATTTTTTATATTTACAATCTGTACTTTTTGTAAATGGTACAATAAGGCAAATATAGTATTAGTTAAATAAAATAGAATGTAGAAAAACAAGCAAGAGGAAGACGCTCATTGACAGTACCCTAGACTTTATTTAAGGAGAAAGTGGGTCTGCACTATTTCTTCTTCCTACGTCTGATCTGGATGGATTGTTTGGGTTTATTAAGATTTATTATGAAGCGAGACTTTTAGTAAATGGATTGTAGTGTGTAGTAAGTTTTATAACACATCTTATACAAATCCAAAATTATCATTTATTCCTGTTGCTATATCTTCGTAAATGACACTTCTTTATGAAATTCTCTAAAATATTAAGTATTTATATAGTAAGCATTTACTTAGTAAAATACTAATTAATATGTTACAAGTCTAGTAACATGTTACTTTTCATATTAAATTATAGTTCTATATACAGTCATGCGATAAACGCGTACAATAAAGAATATCGCAAATCTATCGACTGCCACACATTTCTAGAAAAAAGCTTGTCACATAGTTTTAAAATAACTAATTCTTACAAAAATGTTGTTAAATATGATTATACTTAAATATTTTAAAAAAAATGTATTTTAATTAATAATTTCACGGCATCCTCAAGTCAAGTTCGAGGTACCCTGTTTGGGAAACTTCGTGGTATGTATCAAGTATAAGGATGCCCTATTAATTTGCATGTATATTATCTATGCTATACACCAGTGATTCCCAACCTGGGTGACGCAGCACCCTAGGGTGCCGCGAACTTAAACAAAGGTGTTGCCAACATGTTTGAATTATAATTTTTACAAAAAAAATAATTTTATGAAAAATATAATGTATGTGATAATAGCATAGATTATATAAAACCTAGTGTGTTTTATTTTTTTATAATTTGTAGTAATACTGTAATGTTCTATCTATTTTAATTGGCATACTGGTTTTATATACAATTGAGAATTTCGAAAAATTACCTCTTAAAAGTACCATCTAGAAGCAAATCGTGATTCAAAAAGTTGCTAGTCGAATCTTTTGGACAAGTATTTCTCTACGAAAACGTGTACACATAAAAAAATAATAATAATAAACAAAATTGTAAAAATACTTGCTTCTTCGCTTCACTCAGAATGTAAAATGTATTAATTTATTTAGTAAAATATAATATATGTGTGTATATACTATTTTGCCACTTTTGGTTATATCTAGCTAAAGAAAAAACAAAGTTACAAATTATAAATATAAATACACGATATATTAATATAGAGTATAGAGTTTAGGGTGCTTCAGAATTTTTTGAAAATATATGGGGTGCCGTGAGTCAAAAAAGGTTGGGAACCTCTGCATTAACCGTCCACCGGGCGTAATATACGGTTTGAAATTCTATTTTTAGCGGACACTCTACCCCGCATGCAGATCCACACAAACAGGATAGAATAAAATATATTCTCCGCGATAATTACAACGACGTGCATACGCCACGATGACAGCAACGCGGTGTCGTCGATTATACATTATTAATAATGTATATTTATTATAATTTTTTTATTAGTAGTTGTAGACAGTAGTATAAGATTTCCGTATGAGTCTCGGCACACCGACACGTGTCATTGGTTTATAACTTCAGTCCTGGTCGTCCCGTAAACCCTCCGAAAGTCTCCGGGATTATTTATCGGTTAATATTTTACTACTCCCTTACCCTTACTACCTCCTTACTCCCGTTATATATACACTTGTGAAATTTTGTCAGAGCTTATAAATACACTGGAGTAAAATTACACTAATGAAATTTCACCCACGGTAAAGATTCACTAGCGAATATTTAGAATATTTACCCCCGGTAAAATTTCACTACAGTATATTAGTAAAGTATATAAGAGTAAAATTTCACTGGAGAATATTTATCGGGGAATAAAATTTCAATAGTGAATATTTACCGGGGATTAAATATTAACTGGTTATTTTTAGATTCTGAACGAAGTGAAGAAGCTAGTGTTTTTACAATGATGTTTATTTTTTTTTTATTGTGTACAACTTTTCACATAGAAATACTTGTCCAAAAGTTTCGATCAATAACTTTTTGAAATCGGATTTGCCTCTAGATTGTACTTTAAAGAGGTCTTTTTTTGAATTTCTCAATTCTTCAATTTTTTTTTTTTTTTTTTGTAAAAAAATAACAAAAATTTGAAAAAAACGACTCGGAAACCATCATTTTTTGATCCGAACTATATGAAAATTTAAACATAGATAAAAAATCATAAAAGAAAGATTTTGGTGCAAGAAAATTTTGAAAATATGAAAAAAAAAATGTTGGACATTTTTCTAATATTTTTTTTCTCATTTATTTTTTATATTATTAACTTCTCTCGTTCAGAATCGTTTTATTGAAGAAATGATTTATCGTTTCTTTAAAATTCAATACACCCGTCAAGAGAATCTCACCCGTCGTGCGAAGAACACCCACCGGCTTTTTTTATTCCATCAAGGTACTTATTTACTAATGATAAAAATTGAAAAGTGTATTCAATTTACAATAAACTGCTTATCATACAAAAGCGGTGATTGGGGGATGCTTGAAGGGTCATACCCCTCCTCCTCCCCGCCCATCCTCTTCACATTTTCATTCACCAAATTAAACAATTTTTTTTCTATGTTCACAAACTATTTTCCCTTTCAATTTTGAATTTTCATTTCAGTGTATGATACAATAATTTTAATATATTTACTACACTACGACATATCCAAAAAAAAAAAAAACATTTTAAGTTTTTCTTATGGAGCGTAATCATAGGCGTGCGCAGACTTCTGGGTTAAGTAGGGCTAAATTTCACCTGACCACCCACCCTAATACACCAGCTATACTATGAAGAAATCTAAAAAAAAAATTAATTTTAACATGAAAATACCAGTTTCATACAAATGCTAATGGTAAGAATTAAATTAAAATAATTAATTAATTTTAATTTAATAGTTACTATTATATTTGATGAATAAAAATATTGACTAACAGCTCTTGAGCAGTTTTCATCGTTCAACAAATATTATAGTCGCAATATTGTCTTATTATTTTTCAGCTCATATTATCAGAAATCAAAGATTGTATTAGGAATATACTTACAAAAACTAGAGATATTTCGAAAAATGAATTATTTATCCCATCTAAGGTTAAAATTGTTTCAGTCCCTTTGCACTTTTGTTAATAAAACCGATAAAGAGTGAACACTTCAAGTTTCTAGTATTACTTCTTTTTTAAAATTATTATAACTGATTAATTAAAAGTTATTTCGCATACATCTTTAGTTTACAGCTCATTTGACCGTTTTTGCTTTAAATTTTAGATAGTTTTTTCTTATTTTTAGAAAAGCTATTCCGAACTTTTGAAAATGACCTTTTTAAAGAACCAGTTCTATTCTGAGTCGCTTTCTGATCTAAAAGATTATTAGACGACGTTTTAAGATAAGTTTTTGATAAAAAAAAAGTGTTAGAAAAAAATTTCCAAAATTTTCGAAAATTTCTTACGCCAAAATATTTGTCATATTATTGTTTATTTGTGTTTAAATTTTCATGAAATTTGTAATAATGTAAGATAGTTTCTGAGTCATTTATGTCAAATTTTGGATAGTTTTTTCAAATTTTGAGAAAACAATTGAAGATTTTGAAAAATTGCCTCTCTAAAGTACAATTTAAATGCAAATCTGGTTTCAAAAAGATAACGGTCGAAACTTTTGGACAAGTCTTTCTATAAGAAAAAATATATACAGGAAAAGAATATACGTTATCGCTTTTCTCAGAATAAATATCTAAATAATGGATTTAATATTGAAATCAAAGACTAATTAATATACTCAGGGTCTATATAATTAATAGCTACTGAAAACATGATAAAGTAGGTGTATTAATTTAACTTAAAATGTACCCTTACATGAATAAAATTCACAAATAATGAAAACATAAACTTTAAAAATCGCGTAAGGAAAAACTTAAAAAATCATGTTTTTGGCCACTGCAGAACCTAATCATATTTTTTGTTATAAACATTTTTTTTTAGATTCTGAGGGAAGTGAAGAAGATGGTGCTTTTACAATGTTGTTTATTATTTTTTTTTATGCTTACATGTTTTCTTATAGAAATACATAACCAAATGTTTCAACTAGCAACTTTTTGAATTGAAATTTTGCTCATTTAAGTATTTTCAGCAGGTAATTTTTCAACATTTGCAATAGTGTTTCCAAAATTTAGGAAATACTACCTCAGTTTTGACAAAAACGGATTTAATTTTTTTTTCGATCTAAACTTTATGTAAATTTGAATATAGATAGACTATATATAGAAAACAATTTGAAGAAAAAAAATTTATTTATTTTTTTAAGTACCTGTTTTCACATTTTTGGTGCATATTT
The DNA here is from genome assembly GCA_025469315.1 of Stegophylla sp. TES_Ste_2020. Taxonomy (NCBI): domain Eukaryota; kingdom Metazoa; phylum Arthropoda; class Insecta; order Hemiptera; family Aphididae; genus Stegophylla; species Stegophylla sp. TES_Ste_2020. The sequence goes on along the minus strand of JAIPRM010004117.1, from coordinate 9,728 downwards.
TTAAAATTTTCAGGACATATTTTAAGGGTATATTTTAATTTTAAAAATATGATATAAGCGCATATTTTAATGTTTTTAGTGTTTATTATTATATATTATATATTATTATTATTTATATTTTTTAGTTTTATAAAAGCCGAACATTAGTCATTACTCATTATGGTTTCTTTATTTATTAGTCACTCGAACACAGAACGGCAGACATTGCTGCGCTATATTACTGTAGATATGCGTTTTGAAAAAGTGATTGGTATATCCTAATATCGAAATTATCGCTGTCGGTTCGAGTAAAAATTGATATTAATGTATAAAGCACATAACGATTAGCGTAAGACTCTTAATTAAAATAATTACATAAATGTCCAAATGCCAATATTGATACAATATAAAACTATTAGGTACGCAATCAAACAAAATTTGGTACACTCGTTCTCCATATTTTCTTATATCTTATTAAATAATTCAAGAGAATTACAATTTGGCATAGAGATATATATTTTAATTTGAAGTGCAAGGGGGAAAGTGCCCACCCCTACCCGATCCTCGCTACGCCAATGAATTATACATAATTTAATTATTGACAGTAATTATTTATTTAATTAAATGATATTTGTGATACGTAGGTATCTTAAACTTAAGAAAAGAAAGTATGATATAATGAATCTGAATAAAGCTGTAATAATGAGAGTTTTACATAAAAATCGTAGCTTATACATTATAGATAATAGATTTCAATGCATATATCATTTTTAATTTAAAATAAATTATATTATAATTCGTATGTCGGTTAGTACATAATCAGACTGGTACTGTTACAACGACTGCAGTAGATTCATGTAAGTTATAACATTATTGAAAAGTAATGATGAAAAAACTCTATTTTTAAAACCACAAGATTGATTTTTGAAAATTTTCTTATAAAGATCTACTACGTTTCTAAGTTGGTTCAAATACGTGACCAGACTCGAATCGATTTCGAAAAATATAAATACGAAATATATTTTATATTATTTTGTATTTACTATTTTTTAATTCATAAAAATAAAAGTAGAATTCGTGTAATTAGAAAAAAATACAAAAACTTTGAGAAAAAAGTATTAAATAAAATAAAATAATGAATGTATTAATACTTAAATAAATAATCAACAGAACTGTGTTTATAATAAAGTAAATCTGTATATAGTTACTTTGGCCCATATATATATATATATATATAGTTATTGGTGGTCAGTAAGAAAAATACTCGCGTGCTGCTCCGTACAATGAAATATATGTATATGAAAGAGATGGATAAAAAAAATGGGTTATATATTTTCGTAGTGTTCCGGGATTATACGAGAATGATTTTCAGACCAATATAATTTTTTGGGACTCAACAGTGAAAACGATCAAATTAAAATACTGCCATTAATATTTCGCTTCTTACTATAGAGAGTAAGATGCAGTTTGATTGTCATTGACATAGTATAAAAACTGGTTTCAACGTACAAATCATATGACAAAATATAATAGGCATTTACTATATATTTTTATGTATGAAAACAGTTTTGTTGATTTTAAATTTATGATATATTTAAATATTTACTATGTTATGAGTTATGCAAGGTAAATTTATAATATACATGCATATACAGGGTGTCCCTGAACAATTTAACAAATGCAATAACTTTCATTCTGTTAGTAATTTTTAATTTTTTTTTTTTTTTTTTTTTTAATTTTAAGCTTCAGCATTGTGATGCATACTTTTTTTTTTTTAGGTCCCGAATTTTTAAATTTGAAGTTTTTGGTAAAAAAATCAAATTGCCATTTTGTGAATCTGATTTTTAGAAAAATATTGGTACTTAAATCTCCAATAATGATTAATTCGTTCATTTTCTACGTCCTTTTTTTTATGTTTGCGAACAATTTAATAATGTTGACGTTATAATATTAACATTGTTATAGCGTATTTGACAAAACTATTCAGTTATTCGCCAACTTAAAAAAAATTGTAGAAAAAACTCAAAAAAAAAAAGTTAAAAATTATTAATAGAACAAAAATTATTGCATATTTGAATTTGTACAGGGACATCCTGTAATATATATGTGTATATTCATATACCTACGTACCTATTTTAAAATTTTAAATATTGTGTTAAATACCAATTTTCGTATGTAGCTATTTAAAACATACATTTACGAATATTTAACTACAATCTGATCAAAATTTACAAATATTAACTCATTGTAAGCTCGAGTTAGATTAGTCTTTATTTAAGCTTAACACTCTTTATAGTTTTACGGCTATTTGAAAATCAAAATTGGATTTTAAATCTCTGACATTTCTGAAGTATAATTTTTTAATATTTGCATTGTAAAACATATTATTAGGATTATAGTATAGGTATTGGGTTGCAGCCTATTATAACAAAATAGTTATAGTAGAAAAAATGTTATAATGTATATATTATGTACATGCATTATAAATAAATATGGTAATTTTATTAATAATATTATTAGGAGAGCTATGACTCTGGGAATTTATTACAATAATTATTGTATTTTGGTTTTGTTCATTACGAAACGTAGTTTTCTAAACGAACAAAGTTCGAATTATCTATATGTCACAGTCCAGCATGAAAGGAATAACACTCGTTATTATCAATTACTAATATAGAGTCTTATTCATAATTGAAAATGTCATAGTTTTGTTTATCACACTAAGTATGCAATTTGTCATGATATAAAATTAATTGCAGTATGCTGTCCTGTCTTCTACAAAGACGTGTGTAATGGCTGCTATTATTGGTAGTTGTATCGACAATCGTGTAGCCTTATCTTACATTTTTAATCGATGATTGCCTAACGCTCTAGAGTCTAGAGTGACATCAAATTATTAGACAAAAATTTGTCTTTACCAAGACTATAGTAAATCCTCACTTAACGACGCCTTATTCGCTGTTTTGCTGTTAATTTGTAGAAATATAGATTTTAGTGTTCCATCTAACATTTATTCATTTTAATATTCCAACATTTTGAATATCATACAATATTACATGAATTTCGAAAAACAACTTGCTACATTCTTAATTAGATTCAATTTCTGATATATAAAATGATTATGTGGACTCCTCTTTCTAACAAACATTTTATTTACAAACAATAAAAAATCTTATAAGACAGTGAAAATTCGTCTTTCGTTGTTTTAATCCTTGGACAAGATGTCGGTGATGGGTGTACCGTATATATGTCGTGGCTACACTTAGTGAAATCGATCTATTTGTAAAATGATACCCACTTCATAAAATGAAAATGCCATTTACACACTTCGTGAGATACTGAAATATTTCAGAAAATGGTCATATTTTCATGAAATAGTCGCTCTGATTTGACATCGTGTAATTTTTTTCACGATGTGGTCAACCACTTGATTAACTGAAACATTACCGCATACAAAATTATCAGTTGTACATTTAAAAGGAAGGCCCGGACACTTATGATGGAGAAATGACAATTTAAATATATCCTCATCATTGGCGGATATCTCTTGAAAATATTTGAGGGGAGTCTCCTATTTTTATAAAAATAAAAGCCAAGCCCCACTTCCCCCCACATCCCCTAGTATTTATTCATAAAAATTTTTGAAATAAATAATCAAATTGTATAATATTTCAACAATTTTATTTTCTTAACGAAGTGAAGAAGCTAGTGTTTTTACAACGATGTTTTTTTCTTGTGAACACTCTTTTGTATAGAAATACTTGTTGAAAGGTCATGATCAGCAACTTTTTGAAACCATAACCATATTTGCCACTAGTTCGTACATTAAAGAAGTTATTTTTTGAATCTCTCAATTCTTCAATTTTTTTTTTTAAAACTGCCCAAAATTTGACAAAAAAGACTCAGAAACCATTATTTTTTGATCCAAACATTATGAAAATTTGAACATAGACAATAAAATGAGAAAAATTAAGATTTTTGTGAAGAATTGTGAAGAATTTAGATTCTTCACACCGTGGATATGGTTAGGTTAGGTTAGGGTGACCATACATCCCGTTAAAAACGGGATTGTCCCTTTTTTGAGCATCATGTTCCCTTGTCCCGAAAAACTTCGAACGGGATGCGTTTTCAGAAAGTGGTCCTGTTTTAATCCCGTCACTTCCATATTATTTGCGTAAAAGAACAATGTCATACATAAAAAAAAAAATTATTATTGTACAGCGTGACATGTCTGGTGAGACTTGATGGATATGATTAATTTTACAGAAATTAAAAATTATTCCTTTAATAAAACAATTCAAAGCGGAGTGTTATTTGATTCAAGAAAATTTCTCTTAGAAATTATAAAGTTCATTATTTTTACAAAAGAAACTTATTTTTTACTTATCCAGTTTCATATTTCACTATTAACAGCTGAGAACAGCAAAAAACCATTTTTATGGGGGAACAAATCTTCACTTATTACAAAATTTCTTACACCAAAATATTTTTCATATTATAGTCCATCTATAGTTAAATTTACATAAAGTTTGAATTAAAAAAAAAAGTTTTTAAGGCGTTATTGTCGAATTTGTAAATGCTATTGAGAATTTCGAAAAATGACCTCTCTAAAGTACCATCTAGAGTACCATTTGGATTCAAAAAGTTGCTAGTCGAATCTTTTGTATAAGTAAGAATATACGAAAAAGTGTTCACAGAAAAAAAGGAAAACATTATTATTAAAACACTAGCTTCTTCTCTCTACTTAGAATCCCAAATGTACCTTATTGTTATCTTAAAGACATGCTAAAATGAAAAAATTATTCGCCCCGTTTTTTAAATTTATAAATATGGTCACCCTAGGTTAGGTTAACTTAGGTTAGGCTTCTTTGTTGTTGTAAGTAAAACAAACTTATTGTTTGACGATTAGGCATTCACAAAATTTATTTTTCGCTATAATTACTATAAACGAACAGGTCATAACACATAGTATAATAATATTTTAATATAAAAATTAGTCTGTATGTTTACTGATGACATCACATAATTTTAATATACACGTGTCAAGTACACAGAATAAATATTTTCAATACTTAGCTGTTTCAAATGCTCGTATGTGGAGCGTAATCTATAGTCAAATAATACTCGTAATTAGAGTTTTGTATGGTTGTGGCTTCCCGATTTCGATATTTTTTTCAACAATAAGTTAAATACTTTAGTCATCTGGGGCGGAAAGAGGATTATACATGTGGGTACGTTTATTTTATTTTAAAATGTACAAAAAAAAAACATTTCGCTAAACCACAACGTTTATAACGTATATTATGTAAAATAATATTTCTAAAAGTTTCCTGTTTTCGCATGTTTCTACAATCGAACCGTTTACGTGATATTATTATCTTCATAGCAAACTAAATTAGGTATCTATACTTTAGATATACGTATACCTATGTGTACCTAGCTTATATTCATAGGCGTGCGCAGACTTTAAGTTCGGGGCGTGTACTTATTAAATTTTCTATAATAATATTATTATTTAAATAAAAATTGCCAAAAAGTAATACATGAAATATTGATATCCTCGAAAAATAGTTAAAACTCCTAAAAGTAATGTTTTTATATTATATAAACTTATGTATCATATAGATATTAGAGTAAATTCCATTTGTAATATTGTTGTTTTGTAAAATTTTACCAAAAAAGTTTTTTTCAGGAATAAGACAAAAATGTGGTTATAAAAGTAAACTGTTAATCATTTAAATTATAACTGTTTTATAATTATAAGACCTATAGTATAGGTGATATCATTTTTACCTTTTATAAAGCTATTCATCTCACAGACAACAACAGTTGGTTGATAAATTTTCAATTTTATCGTATCAATTTAAACTTATGGGTAAAATAATCTTAGTCAGTTATTGTGTTTTCTGTTTTCTTTTTATGTTTAATAGAACATTAATAAAACTTCATTTTTAATTTCTTTCTAAGATCTTGTAGTTTGCCTTCCCCTAAATACGGACCTGTACATTTCATACACATGGTATGTTGTTATTTATACGTTATAAATTCATAGTTTAAGAACGTGAATTTTAGCCTTGTATTTATAAAATTATTCTTCGTTAATTCAATATTCAACCCTTTTCTTCCAACACAATTAACCCATAAAGTATAAGAAAAAAAAAAATTCTAAATTTCGAATTTCGGGTAGTGCCCAGACACGCCCTGTGCGCACGCCTATGCTTATATTCAATAATATAATATGGTAATAATTTTATTCTCATCGTGATATCCTTTTTCGCTTTCTTTCGACAACATTAATTAATTCTAGAAAACTTTTCCCGGAGTATTATAATGTATACAAACGTATATACACGTGTGGTATTTCGGAAACCGATGCACCTTTCTACGTATAGAATACATGTAATACACTGTGTATCTAGACAAACTTGTGTGGGAAAGTTACAAAGCAAGTTTGTTCAGTGGATATTGTCCACGTGCACCGTGATGTGTTTGCTTTCACTTTGGTTCGCCGGATTTTCGTTCTATACTAATTGAAATGTTACGATATTGTAAACATTTTGATAAATAAGTTCTGCAAGACGAAGTCATTATATATACAATATATATAATATTATACAAATATATGTATTATATCACGACTCATAATGTACAGATGTTTTCTGCATAAGGATATTATTTTTTTCAAACAAGAATTTTAGAAATAAGCATTTTTCTAGGAAACAATATTCCTTTCGAAAATAAAAGTATAAACAAAAAAGATTAAAAAATCCGAATTGGACATTTTAAATTCTTTCATCTTGTATAGTTATACATTTAGCTATTGGGGTTTTACTTGGTAAATTATGTTTATTTCAATAATTGTTTTATTTAGAATATCGACCATTATTCTAAATTTTACTTGTTTACAAGCCGAGTGCTTTTGGCTCCATTTATAGGTAAATAAACAATATTTCTACGTATTCGTCTGAGCTGTTTAACATACGTAAACGTGGTAAACATGCGATTTAACAGCATGCAACAACAAATGTGCTTAATATGAATTTACTTATGAAATATATTTATTTTTCAACTCCATATTCAGTCTTAGTTGGAATAATTAATGATCTATTTTATTCTATGTAGGGGATCATAATTACTTATGTTTGATGATATATACAATTGAAGATAGAATTTCGTAGCAACATTAATGATACAAATTCTAATCTTAAAATACCCTTTTACAATTAATGTATTCATAGAGCTTATATATCAGAAAATATAACCACTTATAAAAAAACACATATTTTTCCAAATGAAAATATTGAGAATTATTTAAATTAAAAATTGTATGATGTTTTCACTGAAAATAAATCATCGTTTTATGTAAAATTACCAATTTCATAAAAAATTTTAGCTTTAAACGATTTTTCAAACTGTATTACGACACTACTGTTAATAAGGAGTTCAAATTTCTAATTTTAAAATCACGACCAAATTACTAAAATCCATTTCATGAAAATCGAGTTTACGACATACAGGGGTCTACTGTCTTAGTATGATTTGACAAAATGCAAAATCGTTTATTCTATAAATAATTTTCAAATTTTTTTTTTTTTTTATTATTACTACAACACTAACGTATAACTTTTTTTTTAGAACACTAATTTTCAAATTTTGAATTTCATACTACAGTTTTAGAAAAAATTCAAAATAGCCATTTTGTGAATCTAAATTTTAGAAAAATATTTGTGCTTTGGTGCTTAAATCTCTAATAAAAGTTAATCCGTTCATTTTCTACGATCTTTTAAGTTTGTGAATAATTCAATAATTTTGTCAAATACGGCATAATAATGGTAATATAATAACGTTATTAGGTGATATTATAACTTATTTAACGATATTATTAAATTATTCGAAAATTTAAAAAAATCATGAAAAATAAATGTTTATTAGAGATTAAAGCATCAATATTTTTCTAAAAATCAGATTCACAAAATGGCTATTTTTAATTTTTTCTAAATCAGTAGAATAAAATTTAAAATTTAAAAATTTGGATCCTAAAAAATAAATATATATACGTTATTATTGTAACGCAATGCTGTAGTTATAATTTTCAAAAAAAAAAAAAAAAGAGATGATAATTATTAATAGAACAAAGGTTATTACATTTGTTAAATCATACAGAGACACCTTGTGTTTTGAAGTTTTGAATATTTCTACTTAAATTTAAGGTAGCCTTTTTTTCGATTTTGGAAAAATTATTAAAAATTTCAATAAATGCCCTTTCTAAAGTACTATCAAGTGCCTATTTCTGATATAAAATTTTTCTAAATGGAAATTTTAAGTATATTGTACTACACGAAAATGTTTTTCCGATAAAAAAATAAACATTGTTGTAAATTCACTAGTTTCTTCAAAAGTCGGACATATTTTGCACTTGGGGCATTCTTGTATTCTTCGCTCCTCAGGTGGAACTTGGTAGACGTTTTAATTTTAAAGCAACGTTTAATAATTTCTTCAATATGATGATTTTAATTGAATCATCAGTTTTTATACTATAATTTGTTTAAATAATTTTTAATTTTCCCACTCAAAATCAAAGAAAAAAAAACAAAACAAAATTCCACATACTAAAAATTTTCTTTCAGAAAAATATTTTTTACGTTATTGTCTATCTGTATTCAAATGTTCATAAGATTTGGATTAAAATAAAAATAATTTTTTAAAGTAGTTTTTGTTAAATTTTAGAAAAGCTATTGAGATTTTTGAAAAATGATCAAAAGCCAATATATGATTGAAAAAGTTACTGTTAAAAACTTGTCAAGTATTTTGATACAAAAATTCATATACAAAAAAAATTCCGTAAAAAACTAGCTCTACTCAGAATCTAAAAATTGGCAGTTACAAAAAAAACAATATATTATGTTAAATATGTTATGTATATATATGGACGCGGGGGTATATATATGGTGAAGGCCCCTTCACCATAATCACGCCACTAACATCAAGCCCTTAAAATTATCAACACCAAATTTTTTTTCATTTCAATTATTATACTTACTTGGTTATAAATCAATAAAGTGAAAATCTATGTTACTACTTTATCTGTTTTGAATGTCACATGTAATAAAATATTTGCAAACAATTGTTATAAAACAACTGATTTATTGCATCATTTTAGTGGCAATCTTTTATTTATAAAAACCGTTCGATGAATAGAAACAAAATCGTATACTTTATTATTTCAGACGACTGGGCATGTCGATGACGTGGACGTTTTTCTTTGTTTACATTATTCTCATTGCTTTCTGCGTGTAGTTTTTTTTTTTTTCTTAAGTGTAATTAACAGTCGACCTACAAGTCTATGGCCGAATATGCGAAATTCCATCATAGGACTAAATTTATCTTCGGTATTGCATACAACAATTAATTTTTTACCATTTTGATAAAAAATAAATTAAATGAAAAATACTTTTACCGTATTTCCGAGAAGTGAATTTTGTGATCGTGCTATACGTGAGATGCGCAGATTACAAAGTGACTAGTGAAAATATACCGACTAGATTAAGGTGACCATATTTAAGAAAATAAAATACAGGATAAAAATTTTTTTCATAATATTTTTAAATAAATAAGTATTTATTACATATATATATATATATATATATATATTTGAATCGCGACAAAAGTATAATTTTTAAACTACCTATTATAGATTAAATTTAAACACATAAAAACATTATTTTGAAAAACATAAAATAACATAATGA
>JAIPRM010004116.1:0-23908 GCA_025469315.1 Stegophylla sp. TES_Ste_2020 | reverse complement strand
TTATATTAAAAACTGATAAAAATATTAAATTATAAATACAATTTTCTTCAAACAATTTTACTGTGTTACTACTTTTTTTTTAATGGGGAGTCGCAGTCTCAAAGACTCCCCTGACGAGCCGCCACTGATAGATAATAATAGTTAGGGCCCGGAAGTTCATGCACTAAAAACTATCAAAATAGGCACTTAAAATCGCTAAAATATGCATTTAATTAAAAAAAAAAAAACCGTTAAATTTCGTTTTTGGTAAAAATAATTCGCAAAAATTACTAAATCATGTTATGAATACTTGGAATTAGCTGAATGCTTCCACAAATAATAGTTCTTCGGATCTGTTGTGAGGTATTCGAGCGACGATTTTATACAGACAAATTTTTGAACAGATATATTTTGAAAATTGTCCTCGTGTCTCAAAGTCCGACATATTCATGAATAATTAACAAAAAAAATATATAATTTATCATAAGTAAAATGTAATTTTATTATAAAATATGCATATTTATGTGAAAAAAAAACGCAAATTATGCGAATATATGCAAACTAAAATTTCATTTTTGAAATTGTTAGATTGTGATTTAATTTTGCAGCTCATCCAGCAATTTTTTAATGCACTCAGTAAAAACATGCAAATGCGCGAACTTCCGGGCTTTAATAATAATTACGAGGGGCTGAATAAAAATATAAATCTATAGGTACCTTTTTACAAAAACCGCGTGATTACAGACAACATGAAAAAATCAAAAAATATTGGTATGTACAACATAACATCATAGTATATTAAATAAAAACAGTACATTTTTCGCTCCGATTAGGTTCAAAATTGGAAAAAAGAGACAGTCGGCAAATTGGAAATTATATGGAATGTATTCGGAAAAATTAGGATAAAGGATCATTTGTTTTTTTTTATTATTTATAATCACATTCGTCAACGACGTAATGTTACCTACACTGTTTGTTATCATTCTTATCGTCTTAATCGGGATAACAATGTCTTGATTGTTATCGTCTTTAATTTGTTGTTTCTTTTTCCAAACTAAAAAATATGTTAAAACTAAACTAAACTTATACATTTAATTTTATAATTTTATGAACATGACGTTACCAGCTTACTGAAAATCAAATATTTCAATATATATATATATATATATCTATCAACAGGTAATATTATGGTTTGTTGTCCTCCACTGATTGATTTTTTTTTTTTATTATGCATTTCGACGTAGGAAAAATTGGGTTTAACGATTTAATTTTCCATATTTTTTGACAAAGATTCCATTGTCCAGTAAATTGTAATAATCTATTATTTCAGTAAATACTCGAAAAACTTTAAAACATAAAATTGAGTCGTTATAAACGCAGTCGATTTACGGCACCAAAATGCTATGTTGTTACCAGTGTTGTGACATATTTTTTGTACCAAAATATACTTACTTATAAGTCTATGATATTTATGTATTTACACAAAATATGCTCATTGCAATTATATTTTTGTTTTGGATGATGTAATAATATTGTCAAATTACTTGTGTTTTTTCATTAGTGTTCGAATTTGATGTAACTGAGTTAGGGACATTTTCATTGGTATAATTTGAAGCTGTACTGTTATTTTAAATTATTTGAATTCATTTTTCAAAAGTCATTGAATAGTGATGTCATTGCCATGTTATTTTGGTTTTTGCTACGTATGTAGGATTCTTAAACATAATATTGTCATGTACCTATTTAATATGCATTTTGATTGTACTGACAAAGTTACTAGTAACTTGGTTAATTTTTAAACTTAGTACAGTTGTATGCATTGGTATGCGCAAAAAAAATCTGTTCGAAAGAAAGGTAGGAAAAATATATCAGCATCTTGGATAATATATCTATTTTTTCTCTTTTTTTTCCAGTTTTATATTTTAATCATTATTTTTGTATGTATTATGTTCAATAATTATGATTATTTTTTTTTATGTTGTAAATCATATAGTTATAGTACTTAAAACAAAATATAAATGAATATATATATATATATATATATATATATAAATTGGCTAGATTATCAAATTTAAATGTGCCTAAACTTAACGTGGTATTAATTAAACATATTCTGAAATAGATCATTTCTTTATTTGAGTTTAACACTAATAACCAAAAAATAAAAATATGATAACATTTTGGTGCCGTAAACTACTGTGACATAAAATTACAGTTTATCTAATCAGTAACATTATTTAGGACTTTTATCAGGGTGAGTGATATTAAAAGATGTGGAAAGTGCATAAAAATCATTATTTTTTTATAGTTATTTACATAGTGTACCTATATATTTGTAATTCATTAAAATCTTTTTCCTTCCCTCAAGTTTATCAATTAAATTGTCCACTTAAATGTTTTGTATCCTGTGTTGTATTGGAAATACAATCTAGAATTAAAATCTAAATCAAATAACTACTAAAGTAATTATTAATTTATTTTAGTGCCTTCTAATCTAATATACCTAATATGATATATTATGTATAATGTAGACATGATTTCTAAAGATATTACATTTCTAGACTTTGATCCAACCTTGAACTTTTTATATTTACATTGAAAAGTATTAGTTATGGACATTTAAGTAGTTTAGATCATAAAAGTGGACATTTCTTGTTATACATAAATTATGATGGTAGGTATCATTCTCTTTTTTCAGTGATGTTTAAATAAATAATATATTGTTTTCATACAATTTGTGTAGGTAGTATCAGATTTTCTGATTTTACTGTGTAGTCAACTAGTTTAATGTATAACTATTATAATATTAATATATTACATTGTTGTATTTACATCTAACGAGGTGCGGTCAATGCACAATTTCTTCTTCTCACCATTCAAGCCAAATTTCTTTCTCTACAATTAAATTTTGTTAATAGTATAATATAGATTGTAAGTAAATATTTGATGATAATGCCAATTTTTCTTTTGTTTACAGGAAAAAATCAATTGAAAATGTCGGCTCTCGCATCGTTGACCGCTAACTATACGGATTCTGAAGACGAAGGTACTACACCTGGTGCGCGCAAACATAGTGAAGAAATTTCCAATGTCATCAGTGAACCTCAAGAAGAATCAATACCTAGCCCACAACTACAAATTCCGAATTCAGCTCCAGCTGTGAACAACCCAGAAGACGATAAGAAGACCAATCTAGTGTCATATTTTGAAGATCATGATATCGTTATGTCAGACGAGGATATGGACCGACGGTCCGATATAGACGAAGAGGATATTTTACCGCCTGAACCTCATGGCAGGTGTTCTAAAGAATTGCAAGATAAAATCGGACGATTGCACGAAAAAGTGGAAAAGGACGGCATGGATATGAATTTTTTGATACAAAAGCGAAAAGATTTCCGAAACCCAAGTATATACGAAAAACTTTTACAGTTTTGTAATATCAATGAATTGGGCACGAATTATCCACCGCATTTGTATGATCCTTTGAGATGGGGTAAGGAATCGTTCTACGAAGAACTTGGACGATTACAAAAGGAAGATATGGAAAAGAGACAGAAGGAGAGAAAGGAAAAGACCAAAGTGAGTAGTAGTGTTTAGTGAAATTATTATTCTTGCATACTCTATTATTGTTATTATTATTATTATTAATATTTGTACATTACAATTACAGGTTGAAGTCGTGTCCGGTACGAAAAAGTCTACAGTAAGCGTTACAAATACGACGACGTCCCACAAACAAGAAGACAAAAAAAGTAAATGGGATCTCACTACATCAGTAACAGGTACAAAAGGAACGATTATCTCCGCCTTCGGTTCGTTACCGAAAAAACAAAAATTGGATATCCATTAAGATGTAAAATAATATTATTAGACTAAATAAATCAATTCGTGTGAAACATGTAACGTTCATTAATGAATTAAAATTTAACACCGATCAGTTTTCTATGTGATAAAAATTGATTTGTACATTTGTAAGATAAAAAGAAAAAAAAAATTGTATTTGCGCGTTTTATGTACATATTTTTTTATACAGTTCATGTTTACTGTACACTTCTACTTATAAATAAATGTTCAACTACACAATATAATATTTATTAAATTACATTTTTTTTTCCATTAATAGCAAACTTCAAAATATGTATTATATTGTTAAAACCACTATATTATTATAATATTAATATTATTTTCCCATTATTTTATATTTGAAAAAAAAAAAAAACAAAGAAAATTAAGAGAAGTAGTGAAAAAGTATGCAGTGTGGTATGCCACATTATTTTAACGTGAACAATAATATTAAATATACTGTGCATAGCAGTTAGCAGTAACAACAACAAAGCTTATAATGATAGTAATAATATTATATAAAGACGCTATACAATTTTTTTTTTTTTTATAAATATATCGATCACAATAAGTTTGAGAATACAATATGAATAGAGCAATCGAGACGTTCTTATTAAAGTGTAACTATTAAGTATACGTCCAAGCGATACACAGAAAAAACAGCGGTCATCGTATCGTAAAAAAAAAAAAAGTCCTATTATTTTTGTTACTATTAATCGTGGAAATCAATTTTTGTACATGTCGCACAGTACTTTTTCCATCGGTATGTTGCCGATGGTTCTTTGGAAAAATATGGCCTCGATTCGAGCTGCCGGCACGTTTTTCAAAAGAGGTAACATCAACAGCAACCGTCCGAATCGCACCGTATGTCCGGGGTGCTGGTTTCTCGTGTGTTGGCCAAGCATGACGTGCGCTTGGTCCTGTAAATTTTCCACTTGTATCGGGTCTTTCAATCCTCGAGTGTCTGAAACACATAGTCCTTTATTTTTAAAATGCAAAATACTCTATAATGCGAAAGTTTATGTAAATATATTGTTGTCTGTACTCTCGTATAACCTTATATGTATATGTTACCAGAAATGATGATTATTACAGTCCATCAAAGTGATAATGAAATTACCTTTTTTATGTAAGAATTTATTAAAATTAATTATATATACCAATTAACAGAGGTGGGCAGTGTTTGAAATACAATATTATAATATGTAGTATTTTGTATTTATTGAGTGTTCTAAATAATTTTGTATCATGTATTCAAGTACTATTATTTTATTTAATGTATTTATAATATTTTAAATAACAAAATGTTTCAAGTAAATACTAAATATTTTTTATACCGGTCATTAACAATTCAAAATTTATTGAATTATATGTTATTATTCAAACATTTTGTTTCAAACACCTTTAATGGACCAGAAATAGATAATTTTTTTTTAAAATTCTCATCAGTTTTTCTAACAATCAAAAATATGTTGAAAACTAGATTTTCTTGATATTGGTTTTAGTAATTTCGGTCACTCCAAAATAAAGTAGTAACAAAATTTTGAAATTTTCACCCATTATGAACGATTGCGTAAACAATACAAACTGAAATATTATTTAAAAAATATTATTAATTACCTACTTGTGGTATATGTATTTAATTTTTGGAAATATTTAAAATGTCTAATCTTTTAAAAGTTTTTTCTACTAAAATATTTAACTCTCAATCAGGTAGAATTTTAATTTTTGTAAAAGATTAACTGAGATGTTATCTATCCCAAATTTTCTTGATAGCTGGTTCAATGAATAATTGTTTACAAACGTTTAAATTTAGAATTGTATATAACTGATAATATTTATGTAAAATAACAATTTTTTTTACCCATCAAATTTATATAAACTTTAAATTTTAAATCTAGTAGAAATTTCTATTTAGCTTTGGTATTGAGTTACATTATTAATATCGGTCTTGAATCACATCAAAAAATGTGTAATGATGCTCCCCCTGCCATCTTTGTGAACACTACAGTTTTGTTTGTAAAATTGAAAAATTGTCGAGACAATTAATATCATTATACTTACATAATTGTTTCTCAAAAGTATTTAGTATTTACTTGAAAACGAGATAAATCTATTTTGCAATTTACATTTACTCATTGAACTCAAATGTATTTATTCATATCATATTTATCGTGTATTTATTCGATGAAAGTCGATGTATTTAGTATTTTGAATTTAAATATAATTTAAAAAGTATTTTGCCTATCCCTGCCTATTAGTATTTAATTTATATATGTATTTATTATTATATCCTTGTAATTTTTGTCAACACCTAATGCAACTAAGGAAATGATACAAAGGTAAAAATACTATTTTATTGACTTGGCTCTGTCATGGTTAGTTGGGGGTGGGGGCATGTGCCTTCAGTGCTCAAAATGGAAAATTTCCTGAACCGTAATGCTTTATTTTGTTCATACCATAGAATTTGGGGGCTTTACCCCACCAAAATTATAATTTCCTCTTTTTGAAATATTAACCATTCTATTATTATTTAGTGCGTAAGTTGCAAGGCCGTTATTAAGAGAGGGGGTTTTATGGCCGAGGCGGATAGATCCCCCGAGCCGTTTATATTCTGAGTAAAACAAAGAATGTATAATTGATTTTAGAATGAAGTAGTCTTTTTTGTTATGTGTGTTATCACTTTTTTGGACAATACTAAATTACATATGGTCTAAAAGTTAGCCACTCAATAGATCGGACATTTTTTTAGTTTTTATTCCAAAAAGAAGTAATCTTTTTCTTATCTTTTAAATTTTTCCATGTGTAAGGAAAAATTAGCGAAAAGTAATATATGGTTTTACTAACTGGCAGCAATAGCACAAAAATAGAAACAAACAAAAATTAGTCGAATTAAAATATTAACGAAAATCATTATTTTCACTAAAAATATTGATTTTTTTTTTATTAAAACCTATAACATTTTAAATAATTTATTCGGCACACATTTTTTCACCAATAGACACTCATAAAAAATATTTTATAATTTATAATATATAAAATTATAAAACATATTTTCCTATTTACGATTTATGCTTCATAAAAATTAGCTTTATGAATAAACACCAGTTGTTTAACGTTGAAATCATGGCTCAAATGACTCTTTTTACGTAGTATGGCAAACTTTTTTTTGTATTTTTATTCCATATAATTTGTAATTTTTGGTTATATGATTTTTTTTTTTCATTATTTTTATTATTTTTATTCAAGCATCTTTATGTGTTACCTTACCCCCAGAAAATTGGATCTAGTTTTAAAACCGTTACTATGCCCTATTTATTTATATGTATTTTATGTAATATTTTTAATGCAATTTGTTCGAAAAAGCGAAATGATGGTTACCGGCTCTGAACAACACGATGGCCTTCATGCACGCGAACTCGGCCGGATCGACGCTGATGGTCCGGAACCGGCGAAGGGTTTCGTTCAGCACGCGTATGTCGGCCGCCACCTGGCTGGCTTTGCCGTTGGGTATGGCGGCCACGTGATCCGATGGGTTGAACAGCGGGTTGTTCTCCAGCGGCAAACACCACTGGACCGCGTTCAACAGGAACAGTTCGGACCAGCATTCCTCCAACAGTATCACCTGTGGGCAACAAAAAAAAAAAAGCGAAACCGCGTTCACCAGAATATCGTCGTGAGGGGGGGGTTGACCGGAGGGTACTGTCTTCACCCCGGAGAAGAATTTAACCCCCTCCCCCCCTGGGAAATAACTATACATATTATACACTATTATACAGGTCCGGAGCCCCGAAATTTTTTGATACCCTCCCCTCTCGGAGCACAAGGTCTGAAATAAACACTGACCGTGAACGTCGAAAACAGTGTTTATTTCAGGAGGGGACTGCCCCCCTCCCCCGGGAAATAACTATACATATACATTCCATAAATACTGTATACTACATATACACTATACAGGTCCCCTCCCCTCGAAATTTTTTAATAAGGTTCAAAACAGTTCTTCGGGGAGAGTGAAACTGGTATCGTGTACTAGTAAACTAGCAACATGGGTATTCTTCGCATCCTCGGATGGGATTTGGCGGGTATGTTAAATTTTAAACATACATACCGAATAATTTCTTCGATAAAACGATTCTGAGTGGAACTTCAGTTTATTATATGAGACAATTTTTATTTGAAAATTATTAAATTTATTAAAATTACAAAAAAAATTATTTTATACTCCGCCAGTATTAGAGTATAGAGTGTCCACCTACAAATTTCTATTGTATAATTATTTATATATAAAATCATAATCATTGTTAATATGGACAATTTTACAAGAATTCATTAATTAGAAATTTCATGTAGCAAAATCTAATTGCTTTTTCCACGAGTTAACACTTTTATAATATATTATTTGTAGATTTAATTAAAATTTTTGCGTCGCATATTCAACAATATGAATTTTTAAAGCATGTTTGAAGTTAATTTCTAAATCAACAGAGGTTATAATATAAATTGCACAATTAAAAGGATTTTTTTTTTCAACGCTCGTTGATAAAATTTCCATAAATATGGTTTAAGGGAAGGGCAGGTGTCCAGATATCCAAAACACCCCCTTTGATGTTGTGCCACTCACACGCCCCCGCAGGAATTTTATCAGGGAGGGGCATGATTATTCAAAACCCAAAAAGTACAGTTTTACAAAATACATCAGAATTGTATGATATTTATCTTTGGGGCTCAGAATTTGTAATAAATATAACACACTTTTCGGTTTTAAAAATTTAATTTCACATTTTTTAACGATTTTATTGTGTTATGTTGTATTTTATTTTGCTTTTTAGTTAATTATACGTTATTTTTTTTATAAAATTCCATCAATAATCAAATAATACAGTAGTCAAAAACCTAATCTAACCGGAGTCAAATCAATTCAAATTCAATCAATTGTTTATAATAATTATTACTTAATTAAATGGAACGGTTTTTATAAATGTAAAATGAATACAAATTTAAACATTAAAATTCGAATTTTTCTTGTTAATAAGACAAAAGTCTCTTGGATTTTTAAATTTGTTTTTTTGAGTGAATTTATGGAAAATTGTATACGAATTTGTTAGCATTCTACATGAATTTTATAAAACATTTTTCGCGGCATTTTAAGAGACTTTTTGAGATTTAAATTGCATTTTTCAAAGGCCTTTACTGCATTAAATTCAGAGACATATTTATACTACCACGGTTAATCTGCAATACAAATTTGCTGTTTTTTTTTTTTTATTATTTTTATTATATAAAATGAATAAACCTATACGATCAGAAGAGTTATAATATATTTATTTATCTTACGAATACCTATATAACTTTAAAATAGTTAAAAGAACTTTTGAAAAGTTCAGAGGGGGGCAAATGTCCCGTCTTGCCCCCCTCTCCGGGCGCTCGTAGCAGCAAAACTCACCTGGTCTCTGAACGGAAGGGACGCGAACGACGGCAAGTTTTTCGCCCATTTGACGGCCATGAACAGCAGCCGGGCGGACGTCTCGTAAACGTTTTCGTGCAGACCCGGGTAGAACGACGGATGATGGTCGTACATCGAATGGTGTTGGGTCAACGGTATCGGTACCGTCGGCGGTGACGAAGACGCCCTTTTGTTGTTGTCCGACGTGTCCGGTTCCTCGTTGGTCACGTCAATGCTGTCGTCTGCGGCGAAAACGAATAAAACGAATAAGATCTTCGATTTGTTTTTTTTTTATCGTTTATAAATCACACATACATATTACGTACAGGGGCTCCGGAACAGTGGGGGGGCAGTGGAGGCAATTGTCCCCACAAAATAAATATCACGGCCTATTTATATATACATTTAGCTCGAAATAGCTCAATATTAATTTCTATAATTTTGTTCAGCAAGTAATATATTATTATATCTGTTTGTAATTTAAAATGCCGATTATATTAATCAAAAATATCAATCATATTTTTTTCTAATTCAATTTTAGTATTATTTAGTCTATAGAAGTACTCCAAAAACGAAGGTGCAAGAAACTTAAATGTTCAATAAGTAAAATACATAGTATTTTTCGTGCTAAAGAATAAATTCGAAAAATTTGAAAATATCTTGTTTGCACACATTTTTTTTTCTAATTCAAACTGAAATTCCTCTATAGAATTCGGTAAAATACAGAAGGATGCAAAAAGAGTAGCCCGACATATTTACAAGTTTTTTTTTTTTACATATTATGTTCCTATTGAACATTTTAAGATGGAAAAAAGTGAAGCAAGTGATTAATATATAGTAGAAAATACTATAATAAGTTTATATTTACAATTTGAATTTTTAATGTTTGATACTAAAATTAGAATTGAAAATATGTTTTTATAAACAAAAAAATCTGTTATTAATACAATAATATAAAACGTGCACATTTTACCTAGTGAAAATAGTAAATTTTTTCGATTAAGAGTATATTATATTAATAGGAAAGGTATGAACCCCTAAAACCCAGTGGCTCACCCAGAGGGGGGGGGGTTAAGGTTAGGTAACCTTAACCCCTTCCGAAATTTTTTTTATTTAGTATTGCGTTTATTACACGTGTATTATTGTATTAATAAAGTTTGTGTGTAAGCTAATCGGTTTTCAGAACATTTTCATAATTTAATGTGCCTTTACACATTATGTTAAAAAATCTGTAATTCAATTACCTGGACACTGTGGTTATCTTGTTTTAAATCCTTTTTACCACCCACCACTCCAATTTCAATTTTGTTTTTATTCTAAAGTATAATTTATTTTTTCATTCTGAAAACAATAGTGTAAATCGTTTTGTGCGGCAGTCATATAGAATTGCATCTAATTTGAAAAAATATGAAAATTAATTTTTTTCTTTAAAACTTTTAATCCCAAGTTAGGTTTTTTATGTCAAATTGAGGAATATTTTTGATTTACGAAGCGTTATGACGCTGTATAATCTCATTTCACTTTACTTTTAAAGGTAATTATGAGACAAAACCATTTTCAAAGCATAAAGAACATCAAGATTTCGTCTAATTTTTATGCGTGATATCGTTTTAAAATTTTTTAAAATTTACCTCGGGCCCTAAAAAAATCTGGTTATTTTTGGTAGGTAGTAAATACATTTTTTCTGTTTAACTTTTAATGTACCGTTTTATTTTAGTGGTTTAGAAATCCAACAGATAGGTAGTTCATAATGATATAATAAAGTGGTTGATTCGAATTTTTTAATAACCCTACCCGAAAAAACTCCTTTGGTTCGTGCCCCGTTACAGTGTGTATGATGTATATTCTTACCGTCTTCTTGGTCATCGCGGTGCGGCGAGTCCTGTTTCGGCGACGAAGAGGCGGTCGGCGACGGTTCGGCCGCGTGCCGCTGTTGTATGCTCGGCGGCGGCGCCATCGGACCGTTCGGGTGGTACCTCAACGGAGACAACGCCAACGCCACGGAAACTGGGGGTCTGTAAAGACACGGCCTGTTGAGAATTTTCGGTCGTTATAGATTATTATTATTATTATTATTATTATTATGCAGTTAAAACACAGTAATTATAGGTACATATTGGTATCACAATAATATAAGATCAGTTAAGCAAATTTTATATGCTTTGGAACTTGTGCGAATAACTTGTCTCTTAAACTAAACATTGATAAATGCAAAAAATTATTTCATTATTTAACCGTTCTAAAAAATCCAATTATACTCAATTACGAACTTAATAATATCGAATTAAATAGTAATAAAAGACTTTTAGGTATATATTTTGAATCAGACTTTTCTTTTGAGTATATTATAATATAATAGATTTATTACGGTTTATAAAAATGAAACATTTCGTTTTTATATTATTATCTTGATGCAACAAGTTTTTAAAACTATAGTGTATTAATAAGATATAAGTAAAATACGGTCAGAAAATGTAATTACACCTGTAACATCCTCCTTCCTCCCAGGCACGTAGCTTACGTTAAAGTTTACTGGCCACCCCAACTATTTATCTGATATACTTAGGTTAAATTAAACGTTCATTAAATCTTAAGTCGAACAAAAATCATTGTTATTGTGAGAATGGATATGAAACCCAAATAATTCTGATTTTATATGTTTTTAATTTAACATATTAAAATATAACAGTTGTTATAATTATTATTAGGAACATTGTTACACTGATATTTTGATACCTAATTTTGCTTATCGTGTGCCCTATTACAGTGATGAAGGGAAGCTGCTGGTGATTGGAGAAAATATTAAAATAAAAATTTAGTCCATAAGCCATAGGTTAAATTGGAGTCAGTTTAGAAATGTTGCTATTAAGTTATGAACGTATAAAATGTTTGAAATAAGACTTATTTATTATTTTCAAATTTTAGTTATGATAACAATGCGGTTGTCTTAAATTTTTTTTCATCATGAAACAGAGTTGAATTACGTTAATATTTGCCACCCTAGTTTGATTTTGGTCAAAGTTTGGCCAAACCCTAACTGTAAATTCTTAGCTACGTCCCTGCTTCCTCCTGGTTACGCGCCTGTTTTCATAGTGACTCGTAGTTATACTCGTATGTTATTAATTATGTTTATTTTTTATTTTTTGAACATCTAGTACAAAGTAAATTAATTATTTTTTTTCAAAATCACTGTATACTCTGTGTAATTTTAGATTATGAATGAAGCTAGTTTTTATTTATATATTTATTTTTACTTTGTCAATAATCTTGCAAGTAGAGACTATTGTAATCTAGCTTTGGCTTTTTTTTTTTTAAAAAAAAACTATTTCAATATATTTTTTGTATGTGATCGATAAATAACACCCTAAGATTATTTTAGTTTATAATATCCATCGAATGATTTATCTGAGTTTTAGCATACAATATGTACTAGATAATAATATGCTAAATCAATATTAATCGAAAAAATTGCTAAATCTATATTAAATTTTTATCGTTTTGGTTAAAATGAGGAATCCGAAGGGAAATGTTTTATAATTAATTCCACGTTTGTGTTAAAATCATGGCGTCAATAAATTAGTTGATTTTAACATTTTATTATATTCGCGTTCATGTATAGAGTTAAGTTATACATATTATTTCAATCGCATATTATAATATAATAAATGTATAATATAGACGAATAATAATAATTATTCGAAATAAATCCCATTTGTGTTTATGTACGACCCTATTTTACATTCATTCGGGTCCGGTAGGCGTGTATGTGTGTATGTGCATATATTATTATTATACATAAATTGTAATAAAATAACATACAAAATTTGCCCATCAAATTAACATTAGTCAAATGACATTGTCCCCCCCCTCCCCCTCGTGAATTATTTTAGGCCAAATCGCCCACAAGTGCGCCTTTGACGGTTAATCCCTAAGTTCTGGTGGAGAATGACGTTGAAAAAAATCATGAAAAAAAAAAAAAAAAAAAAACTATATATACCCATATGGCCTTTATAAAAAGGGAACACGGGCGCTTTATATATAGGGTCCGACATCATTTAATTTGTAATTCAGTGGTGGGATTAAATCGTTTCATTGTACGGCTAATCCCATATAAATTGATATCTATTCTTATACTCGTGTACATACAGTGTGGTGCGTATTGATATTATTATACTACCGAATACGAGTCGAAAAATCTATTTCATCCACCGAACAACCAACCCTCTACTGTCAAAACGCATCTCTACATATATAAAATAAGTTTTATCGTTTATAGTTATATTGTTTTTGACGGTGAAAAATAATTAAACGAATTATTGTAAATTTCATAATTATGGTTTTATATACATATCGGTGTACCAATAAGCATATTAACTTAGGGTGACTATATATTTTAAGAAAATAAAATACAGGACAAAAATATTTTTCATAATATTTTTAAATAAATAAGTATTTATTACATTTATATATATATATATATATTTATGTTTTTGAATCGTGACAAAAATATAATTTTTAAACTACATTATTTTGAAAAAAACATAAAATAACATAATGATACTAAATTGATATTTTTTAAAATTTCTTCAAATCCTTTATTCATTCATATTTGTATACTTTACTTTTTAAAAAAAAAACTCGTCAATTCTTTTTTTTAACGATTATAATAATTGATCTAATGGTATCCAAAAGATTTCTAGATTCTTACATTATTTTATTCAATAATTTAATTTCAAAAATGTTTAAATCAACAGCAAGTCAAAAAAACGGGATTAATATGGGACAGACTTGAAATTACGGGACAAAAAGCGTCCTGAGAGAAGTTTGTCAGGACAACAAATATAGAACCGAAATAAAGGACACACCCGTATAAAACAGGACGTATGGTCACCCTATATTAACTGATGTCCAATTACCAAATATTTTTAATTCTAATCCGGAATATGACTAACTACTTTTGATTATTTTCATTTTTTTTTCAGTGAACATAAATCATCATTTTGTACTTACACTGCGTAATATGTGTGCATATTTAAATTTTAACGCCATATAATATTATTAAATCGGTTCTTTTAGAAAACATAAAAAAGGTCAATTTAAACAAATATTCATAGCGTTATATTATTATATACATAATATTATAAAGTATTAGTCACGAAACGATATTCGTACCCATATGGCGTATTATAATACGCGTGGGCAGGAAAATAAAACTTTTTTCAATACATAATTTAGCATAACATTAAATAAATATTGCATGTTTAACGATTTATGATACGAGTTGTTTCCATAAGTATAAGTATTTTGCGTAAAGTTCTTTTGTTTTATTCAAATACTAAAAGTGACGCGTTGATTTTTATCATCACAGTGATTCAGTCTTTTAAATTGTAATGTTAATTATAGTATAAAATATGATAGAAAACAGATTTTAATATAATAAATAAGGTTAAGTTAGTATGGCATTTTGCATATTTTTTTGATAAGCACAAAAAATCGCTGCTAAATTGGATAAAAATCCGTTTCGAATATTAGAATTTGAAAATACACTAGTTTTATTTTGCACATTCTTGCATATTTTGAAAAGTTTTTATAATAACTTTATATTTTAAAATTTTGAAAATTATAGGTAATATTTTTCAGTCTATTTAAGTTCACAATTTTTTTGATGTACCAACTAATGTTATTATTTTTATGTAATAATTTGTTCTTGGGTTTTTTCCAACAACAATTTTTAGCTTTACACATTTTTCAAATTATTGTATAATTTCGTCTTGTTTTAGAAATCGAATAATACAAACGTTATACAAAATGTATGTTAAATTACTTTTTATTTATTATTATTATTTTTGATTCGGCTAACAATTTATTTCTTGTGCATATTTTATTTTATAAACGCATTATGTTTAAATTTTTAAATTTATATTGTAAAATAAATGATTGTTGAATCATTTTTAAGAGCATTTTTTGAACACATTATGAAATTTTTACAGCATATTAGGATATTTTTAAGATCTTATTTCTTAGTATTTTAGGGCATAATTATCCGAATCCTATTAATGAATAATATAAAATAATAAAAAAAAAAATTCATCTACTGAATAATTGTCTGTAAAAAGTGTTTTGTGGATTTAACAACTCGTAAAAGGCATAAACGCGAATCTAAGTATACACCTTTATTTGGTGAATAAATATCCTATTTTAATTACCTGTGAATAATAACAATTAATAATAATAATTATTATTATTAACAGGGTTGAGGTTTTATAGCATTTGCATATTTCTTATGAGATGCTTAAAAAATAGCAGAGTAAGTTAAAAATGTGTTTTATGATACAGAGAACTCAAATTAAAAATTTTATTTTGCTTTTTTTTTCTCATATTTTGTGATATTTTAGTTTTTACTGTTTTTTTTTTGGATTTTTTGAGACTTTTTTTTGCATTTTTACCTGTTTTTAAATGTAACATACCTTTTTTAAAAAAAATAGTGGTTTGTTTAAATTAAAATATATTTAAAATACCTTGGAGGGTGAAGAAAATTGAATTATTTGGTAACTTAAATGTAGCAATATTGTATATTTCAAATACGCACCGACTATACAGTGGACGTCGATTTTCGACTTAAAAAACTTTGTTGGCCGACAACCGCCGTTAGTTCAAATTCGAAAATCTGACCAAACATTTAATAATATTACAATGTAACACTCATAGTGAACATTTTAAATCACTTACTTTTATTTAAAATATTTGAAGATAATAAATTGGGTAATTTTTTTTTTTTACAGACCTTCAGAATGACTAAATGATTTCAAAACTCAAGTGACTAGATACCACTAATAATTTGTTAGTCACTAAAAAAATTATTAACTAATAAATTTCCTTTTTATTTTTTTGCATATTTTGTTGTTTTTATTGCATATTTATGCAATTTTAAGTGCTATATAAAATCCCAATCCTGATTATTTAATTTTAACGGCGGCGTAAAATTTTATCGCGAGTCGACTTTAAATTGGTAAGAAAAACGCGTAGTACGTGCGCTTTGTGACTGCCAATGGCCGGCCACCACCGGTGTTGCGTTATACTAAACAAACAAAAACCAAAAATTACTGGAAAAAAAAAACAATAAAATAATTATTTAGGCATTGTGTGAAACGACGCGCGCGTTTAGCGTTTGTCCGTCGTCGTCGTCGTTGTCGTGTCGGGGAGAGGAGCGAAATGTTTTCACGCTATTCGAACGCGATTTGCATAACAAACAAGACTGTTTAGTATATTTTTTTTTTTTTTTTTACTTTTTTTCTACTCGTGGCGTTTGTCATTTTATAATATTATTATGTTATGGCGACCCGGTCGTGTGTCATTTCGATGCCTATGATGTCCTGCAGCACGCACGCACACACTTCTAAATAAACGCGTCGTCGTCGTGCGCGCGAAATGCACTTGGGCAAACGTGCTGTCCAAACATTAAATTATGTGTTTAAAAAAAAATGCATATTCATGTGTAATTGCTGTTTGCATGTGGAGAGGGGCGAGAGAGAGGGAGAAAAACGTATTAAACGTGACAAAAAGCCCGAGGCGGATGTGACTTTTGTGTGTGGTGTGTATAAATAAGAGAGAGGAAAAAATACAAAATATAAGGGTAGGTGTATATGTATAAAAAAAAATAGATATACTGCGTGACGACCCTGCGAAATGAAGAATTAAAATGCGACTAAACACCTGAACCCTTTTTTTTATTTTTTTTTTTTATTTTTTTTTATTGTTGCGAAAAACGAAACGGAAGAGATTTACAAGCCATTAATCAAAATTTTTTTGGGGTGGACGCGGCAGAACGCGCGTGATACGATACGACGGGCGGCCTTTGTTTATATACGCATAACGTTTAATAGGGTGTGTTCATAATGTTTCAAACCCTATCCGTCCCCCGGCACACACTTGCCATGTCGATAAATGATTTTGAAAAATTATTTACGCGAACCGTTTGTATAATACGGCGTACGTATATCATTAAATTAAAAACGTAAGTACGTACAGATGCTAGATGCTATTGTACATAAATTGTTCCTAAGTGTTATATATATATAACGTATCGATTTTTAATTGTCGCGTTTATCGACGGACATATTATTATACGGCTATCCAGAGACGGATTTACAACTGTTTTTTTTAACGCCTGAGTAACATTTTCTGTGTAAGACGTGAATTTTGAAGTGACAATTTTTTACTAACTATATAAACAATTTTTAGGTTCGATAATCGTTCTATTCGTGAAAATTGGATACCAATACCATTAATACCGATGTCAAAAAAAACAAAATATGTGTTTTAAAATTGAATAAAAATATTATTAATAATTTATAAAAATAAATATTCTTCAAAATTAAATTTAATTATTTAACATTCCTGCAGTGCTAAAATAATCGATATAGGTACTTCAAAGTCGTTTTTAGTGTAAAATGTCAAATATTTAATCTTAATAAACCGAAATTTCCCATTAAGTCGCCTCAACATTTCCCAGTAAAAAAAAAAAATTCAAAAACGACAATTATTGTCTACAATACATTTTTTACTTTGGCGACCAATTGCAACTGTGACTTGCCGAATACCCCGTTTTTAATTAAACTATATTATAACTGTTATTACTATAATTTATTATGAACACATTGTTTAGGGTGACCATTTTTATAAATATAAAAAACGGGACAAATAATTTTGGTTGAACTCTGAATGAATACCAAATATTTTTTTAATTTTAACATTTCTTTAAAATAACAATTAGGTACACTTTTAAAAACACTCCTTATTTGTTGTGATTTTAAAAAAATTGATCGATATCTTAGCGGATTTTTATTGGGATTTATTTTAATCATAATGATTAATTATGATTTCTAATTGAGTCATGTTTTATTTAAACTTTTCTTATTTTTTTATTGTGTTGAAATATCATGGAAAATCTTCATAGGAAAATTATTTACTAATTATCATTGTTATAATTGAAGATTCTTTCCTTCCGTAATCAGTACCTATATAATGTACTCTCTATTGCTGAATTTTTTCCAGAATTTATCGATACATTTTTGCTTTTAAATATTTATCTAGGATTCTTAAACTCATTTTTTGTTCCTTTCCTACCAGTGCATCTAAATTTGGTACCAATTATAACCGTTTTCCGAAATTGAAGTAATTTTGTGATATTATTGATGTCTGGTAAAATTTACGTTGTATGAAACGAAAATACGTCAGAAGTTTCACCTTTAATATTTGTTAATACTAATGAACTTAATTTTGAAGTTTGTTGAAAGAAAATTAAATTTTGATTTCATTGTGAAATTGTAGAATTATATACATATTTATTTATTTTTTTTGTGAACGATATTTCGCGCATAATATGGAATAACGGGATTAAAACGGGACTACCTTCTGAAAACGGGACAAAAAGCGTCCCGTTCGAAGTTTTTCGGGACAAGGGGACATGATTGTCAAAAAAGGGACAATCCCGTTTTAAACGGGACGTATGGTCACCCTAACATTGTTACAGTGATGTTTCCATATATTTTTCAGCTCATTGTGTGCCCTATTTCAGGTGGGGTGACTCTTAGTTATTGACGATGGGAGTGAGAATTAAAAAAATTTTGAAACAAAAATGTAATACCTATAGAAGCTACAGGTCAAATAAGAGTGGGTATAGAAAAAATTGTTACGAACGTAAAATGAAATTAACAATACAGTTGTCTAGTGTGATTTTTTTTTTTTTGATAAAGACGTATTTTGACTAAATAAATTAGGACAAAAAAAAATTTCAACAAAATCTGTTTATTATAATATTGTTATATAATTTTATTTATTTTGATTTAAAAATAAATTTCAGGGGGGGGGAGTGAACCCTGAAACCCCTCCCCTGGCTACGGCCTTGCGCATAATATTCGATTAACTAGAGTGGTGTTTAAGAATAATTTGAATCCATTTAAAACGATTTTATTACACTCATTTGTGACACATTTGTGTCGAGATTTAATAATTTTATAATAATATAATGGAGTGCGTATGAAGTGTGGAGGAGCCCTAAAAATATTATAATAATAATTGATACCGATAAAACGTAAAAATTAGACCAAACAAATAATAAATTATAATTTGTATCGTTTGATGTAATTTAAAATGTATTGTTACACATAATATTTTGATGGTTAAAATATAAACGCTAACATATTTCTAAACGGTACGGGAAATAATAATAACTATTGGTTACGGACTTATGATTAACATTATTCTAACATTCGCTCACCCGAAAACTCCGACTGCCACAGCCGCTTCTCGTATCACTCGTTCGTGGTCCATGTCGGCTAAATTTTCGGGTCGTATGGTCGCCGTGTTTCTCGGTTGACGTTCGTTTTGAACGGCTACGTCATGTAATCAAAAACGTTCAATAAATTTTATTGAAAAAAATAAAAAAATAGATAAAGTGTGATACAACAGGCGGATAATGGTTTTTCGCCGCCACATTGAATATTATAAAAAAAATATGAACACACGAATTTAGCACTACTAACTATGAAGTTTAATATTATTACAACATTTTTATTTTTTCCTGAGTCAGTTTTATATTTCGCTATTAACTGAAAATAGCAAAAAAAAAAAAAAAAAAATTAACATAGAAAAAATTTTCAAAATTTTCTTTCACCAAAATAATCACCATATTATTGTCTATCTACATATTGAAGTTTTTATGAAGTTTGAATTAAAAAAAAAAGTTTTAAAGACGTTTTTGTAAAACTTTCGGTAATTTTTCTCAAATTTTGGAAATAATATTGACAATGTCGAAAAATGTCCTCTAAAAAATGCGTTTTTGCGGCAAATCGTGATTCAAAAAATTGCTGGTCGAGACTTTTGGACAAAATTTTCTATACGAGAAGTTGTACACATAAAAAAAAAAAGAGAAGAAAAAGTAACGGCATTGTAAAAACAACTTCTTCGCTCCACTCAGAATCTAAAATAAAAATGTGAAAACTAAAATACACAGGCGAAACCAGTTAGTATAATACAGTACTACAGACATGTTCAATAATAATTATAAATTATAATTGTAGTTTTTAAATAAATTTACTAGACCCAAGACCAGAGGTTCCCAAATTGAGGGTCACGCCCCAAAAGTGGGTCGCGATTAAATTTTTTGTGGGTCGCATTGTAAATTTTACATTCTGAGTGGAGCGAAGAACCAAGTTTTTTTCCAATGGTGTTTATTTATTTTTTTTTTTTTTAACACTTTTTCATACAGAAATATTTTCCTAAAGTTTCGACCAGCAACTTTTTTAATCAAAATTTGCATCTAGATGGCATTTTAGGGTAGTCAATTTATTTAAAATTCTTAATACTTTTGAAAAATTCAAGAGAAGCTACCTTTAATTTGATGAAAATACACTTAAAAACTTTATGGAAATGTAAATATTGAAATTTGAAAAATATTTGTGAAAGAATGTACTTTTTCAAGCGAAAAATCCCCATGGGGCGAAATATGTCTCTAACTTTTTATAGGTACATACAATTTTTGTGTTTTTGTTATGTTCACTTACACGTTCTATATATAATTTTAATTATTAATTACATTATAATTTAATGAATAATTAGAGTTATTTACAAATGATGAAAATTGTAATATAAAATGTTTTTTTTTTTTTTTTGTTCAGTGGTCTTTATTATTTTATTTTTATCATTCGAAAATCAAAAATGCAAAAAAAAAATATGACATTCGATTATTATTATTGTGGGTCGCCGTCAAAATTTTGAAAAAATTCCCGGAATTACCATAAAAAGTTTGGGAACCTAGTCTGCTCTAGACGAATATGCGACATTTGTTTGACTTTCGCAACTTGTAGCTGACCAGTACTGAGGTTTTGTCGCGTTTGGAAAATAAATAAAACGCGTATTGTTATATTTTTTCTCGGAGCGCGATCGACCCCATCACTAATATAATAGTTACCACCGCATCGAGGGGATGGTCTGCCGCACCGGTCGATTACAATATACGCGTATTATATTACACAACAGTTGTACGATTATTATTAAATTATTTGCCATCATCATTCGGTACGGTTAAAAATAATAAATTAGACGTGATACAAATAATGTTATATCCACTTAAATTATCCGCGCACTTGAACCAGTAAATGAACATAATAATAATAATAATAATAATAATAATAATAATAATAATACACAGGATAATATACATTTTGGGTGAGTGTTTAACAGTGTTGTAGAAATAATTTTACAAAATATTCGATATTATATACTTCGCACCATTGGCACTTACTTATCTCCTCGGGTGTGACGTGGTGGGTGTGATAAATTTTAAAGAAACCGTGAATAATTTCTTTCAGAAAATGATTCTAAAAGGCGCTTCGGTTTAATCAAGACGATTTTATTTAAAAATTATAAAGCTTATTATAATCATAATTAATATGGCAAAAAAAAAAAACTGAGAAAAGAAAACAACTGTTTGATGAGAAAAGTGTTACATATTAAAAATTGTGTGAATTAAAAAAAAAAAGGTTTTAAAGGCGTTTTTGTCAAATTTTTGGATAGTTTTTTCTAATTTTTGCACAACTATATTGATAACTATTAACAACTATATTCGAAAAGTGACCTATTTAAAGTACATATTCTTGAACCGAATTGTGTTTGAAAAGTTGTTGTCGGAACTTTTGCATAAGTTTTACCGTACGAAAAAAAGTGTAAACTGAGAAAAAAAAATAAACAGCACTGTAAAAACAATACTTTCTTCGCTTCATTTAGGAATCAAAAATTCCCGTGTAAGCTTATTTTTTTTTTTGTAAATCATAACCTAAAAGGTAGGCCGTCAGTAATTTATTTCACAAAACAAAATTGAAAACTGCACTAAAATATATTTGTAAAATGTCAAAAATTAATGTTGGTGTGACTTTGAAATTAATTTGTAATATTATTATTATTATATTATTAAAACCTGGTGACGAGTGACCTGGTCCCTTTGTTCCGGGGACGAACGACATTCCCCCCCACCAAATACTGTGTGCACTCGCAGGGACGGGCGAATATGGTACGCATGTGTGTGTATGTGTGTGTGTGTGTGTGTGTGTGTGTGTGTGTGTCATTAATAGGGTTCGGATTTTAAGGCAATATAAATTATAAAAAAAACCCCCAAAAAATTTGAAAAAAAGCAAAATATGACATTCATAGGAAAATTAATAATTTTTCAACAATTTAAAATTATTATGCATTAAAAAAACTTTACCAAAATATATTTCGATAATTTATTTTCATAATGTCTTCGTGTTCTTCAAATTTTTGCAATTTCTTATCACTTTTTATGGTAAAAATTGTTCAAAATTTATGTAATAAATTGTTAATTTAACATAATATATTATCTAAAAAAGGGTAAAAGCAACTAAAGGCAAAGGTGAAAAAAATGAAAAATGATGTTTATCTATTAGCGTGAAAACTAAATGAAACAAGTTTTTGTGTAAGAATTGTCTTCCCATGATTTACCCCTCAAAAAACGCATTCGCCTTAAAATCCTAACCCTAGTCATTAACATGGCGTGACAACAGAGGACCGTCAATGGCGTGCGTGCGGGAATCCCTTTGATATTTCGTCTGGACGTGTCGCGCGGCGGTTAAAATCTAAACCCACGGCGGCGTTTATCGAGCGTAAGCTTTTTAATGACAACTGCCGCGGGGATCGTCGCTCGCACGCGAAAACCACACACAAATAATGATAATAATAATAACATGTAACAGTAGTACGTGTTCGCGCAAAACAATATACTAAAATATTATAATAGTAGCGCCGTGACGATATTACAATATTCCACGTATATATTGACGTCGTCGTCGTCGTTATGTGAAGTCGTAGGGGATGGCCCGGGGGTGGCTATACACTTCCGAGAAGGCTTCGGATAAATATCCGTGTAAAACGAAAAAAAATAAATATTATTCCTGATATTATCATATCGTACATTTTTATTTTCTCCGTTCGGATTATATTAATAAAACGCTACACTTATTATATTATAGCGTTATATAAGCGCAATAAACTTTTCACAGGGGTGGGCGTCGAAAATATAAATTCTCCGTGAACCAGTGGCGTAGCTTGGGGGGTGCGGGACTTCGCTTGTCGGGTGTTCTTCACACCTTGGGCGGGATACTCTTGATGTTTTTTACGGTTGTATTGTGAATTTTTTTTTAAAACGACCGTTTTTAGTGATTGGCGAAAGTTTCAAGTTTCTAGCTCCACATTATTTTTTTGAATTTATGTTAAAAAGCAATTTTCAATTTCACGGAAATTCCGGTAATTGCATATTTTGTCGATTTTTCGACAGATTTTCTACGTTTTTGAAAAAATTGGAAAAATTACCTCGGTAAAGTTTCCATACGAAAAGTTATACACAAAAAACAAAAATAAACATCATTGTAAAAACATTTCACTTAGTTCAGAATCTAAAAAAATTGTGGGAGGGGGTGTACTACGTGTACTACTATTTTAATATATAAAATAGTAGTATACGTATACGTGTAATTAGGTATAATGTATAATGCACTTTCAAAAATATTTCTGGGTGGGTTCGAACCCCTAACCTCCCCACCCTCTGTATACATGTGTCTGCCTGAT
>JAIPRM010004115.1:11142-23910 GCA_025469315.1 Stegophylla sp. TES_Ste_2020 | reverse complement strand
GCGCTTGGAAAAAGTATTGAGAAATTGGAAAAATGACCTGTCTAAAGTACCATCTGGGTATGATTCCGGTTCTTTAGAGATATTGATCGAAACTTTTGGTCCAGTATTTCTATACGAAAAAGTGTTTCCAGAAAGAGAAAAAAAAATAAGAAAAAATAAACATCATTGTAAAATCATAAGCTTCTTCACTTCGTTCAGAATCTAAAACTCTCCCAAATTGGAGCGTATGACGCCATAACGGTACGCTACTGTATTTTCCGTATGTATATTATTTTAAATACTGCTCGAAAATATTGAGAAGCACTGAAATATAGTGGATAATAACAACTATCGTACGTCAGATTATTGTAAAACGCTCTATTCATTAACTCGATTTAGTCCAAAATCATAACACGATTATCAAGAACTTTTTAATACTTTATAGGTAATACTTTCTAAATAAGTTCTTTACAATTGTAAGCGGACAACAATACAATTATTATTAATCAGTGATGCGATTAGATAATAACGTTATGGTCTAAGAACTGTGATCTCAAACTGTGGGATTACATAATTTTTTACGTGTTTTTGTGATAACTCTTTCCTGATAACACAATGAAAACAATAATCGCATAAACTGCGAAGAAATAAGAGATGCATTTTTATTAAAAATTTTTAAGAGTCATGACTCATGAAACGCATTTCCATTCATTGTGCACAGGGAAAATTCCTTCAGACGAAATCGGTGCACACGTCTTCTGCTGTTTCTGTGAAGTAATACGTGAAATGTGACTTCTGAGTACTAACCGAGTAGGTTTGCTTACTAGGCCACTGTCAATCGGTTATCACGGAATACAACGTTATGAAGGTCTTTTTTAACTGTGCTTGAGGCAATCAAAGGAAGCACGGGCAACAGCTGACTTCAAGGAAACACTTTCTAGGTACGTAATAATTAATAAGTCTAACGTTAACACTGTTGTGACTTGTGTACCTTCTATAGACTATAGTTATTATGATATTATAACGCATATATAACGACCTTAAGGCTTGATAGCTGCTGCTATTGCGCTTCTTATTGTTTTTTTTTTTTTATTTCCCCCAGTTCCTTATAAGTTTTGATTACATTTTATAATAATTATCCGTCTCCACAAAATAAATTCTAGATATAACTTGTCCAAGTAGTAATCACAGCTTTTGATCATGACGAGATTAATGATTTAAACTCGTTCATATAAAGTCTACTTAGAAATTACCTAACTCCGTTAAACAACAATTAATTTAATACCTTTTTTTTTTTTTTTTGCTCCCATTGTGTTGATGACGGCTCAGAGTCTATAACAATTAATATTAATTGTCCAAAACAATAGTGTTGATTTCATATCAGCGGCCTACTGTGATCCGGTTATGGGCAACACCAGTGGAAATCAACGGCACAAATCGGCGGGTCTGATCGCTCCGTCTTCGCCAACCAAGGAAGTACAAAGTCAAGCATTTATTTTCGATAAAAATTCTGATGCCAATGCATTGCACGAGACAACTGCACCACTGTTCACGAAAAATACGTCCAAATCAAATGTACGCCTTATACAAACGTATTTACTATATCATCTTGTTTCAACATTTATTTAATTCACATTGAATTTAATTGCTTGTGTCTAATGTTCTCGATACCCAAGGATGAAGATTTCATCGACGGCATTCCGCGTTCCATGTCAGCTAATGACACTGAAAACAAAATGTTACCGACTGTATTCAGATGGGAAGGCGGTGGTAAACAAGTGTTCATCAGTGGTACGTTTTCGGAATGGAAACCCATACCAATGGTTCAAAGGTATTTTGATTCAATCTTTTGTTTTGATTATTTTGTTCACTAATCCTAAAATGCCGGTAAACTGTGTTTTATAATTTCTTGGTGGTTTCTTATTAAAAACCACCGTAATTCATTTTGATACAAATTTATAATATTTAAATAATGTAATAAATAAGTAGGTACCTACGTATGGTAAAAACAAACCCATTTAATATTCTGGTTTGCTGAAATCGGCCATGATAAAAATGTTTTAATAATATTCTTACCTTTGTTATTTTTTATTTTGTTTATTACTTTTGGTTGGATATTTTATAACAGATAAAATTTACATTTTCGTTAAACACTAGGTACATAGTCAGTTAGACTTATTTCTTTTCATTTTTTAATTTAATAATATTGTAACTCAAACTTAATATCATAACTTATTATGTTCTTAACTTATTATTATAAACCTCTAACTTATTATTATAAACTATATGATATATTGATGTATCTAAATAATAGAAAATGATGAGTTGTTGAGGCAAAAACTGTCAATATCTTTTACAAATCTTTGAAACTTCCTATTTTACCCATCTATAATGGTAAAAAATATAAATTATATTTTAATGTATCATATCATATCTTACTTAAAATATGTTTTATTTTGTTTTATTTCATAATATAAATAATATGCATTTTTACATTAAAATAAATTGAAAATGTAAGTACCTAATATGCTCTTATTTTTTATTTTTATTTTAAAAATATGTACAAATTTTCAAAATATACTATTTCCATATAATATGCATTTTCGTAAACACAGAATCGTCTTATTTTAATACTAACGTCTTAACCATTACACCTCAATAACAGCATTAAAACCAGTTGAAAGAGTAGGTATTAATATAATAAGTGAAAATATTGAATTTTCAAAATAGAATAATTAGAAAACTTTTGGTGCATGTGGATTTTCATTCACATCCATAAGAAATTTTATTGTACTAAAATATTCGCAATGAAATTCTCTACCTAGGTACCAAGTTTTAAAAAAATCGGTTGAACCAGTTTTCGTTTCTGTATGTTAAGTGTGTAATTTTAAGTAAAACTAAAGAATTTCATCAAAATTCTAGTTTCAAACAGTTTAAAAAAAAAAATGTTGATTAACGATTTTCGAGATTTTATCAGATAAATTAGTCATATATGTTAGTGAGATCATATTACATTTTCAAGTCTTAATAATATGAAGAATCAAAAATTGTATTACTTAAAAACTAACAAAAAAAGAAGAATTAAGAAAAAAAGGAATTTTCAGAATTTTCAAAATGCTGTACTTAGCTCAAAATTTATAAAATGTTTTTGAATTTTTTATGAAATGTTCTCGTGACCATTTTTAGTAGTTTTTGAAAGTTTCAAGTCCTATCTGCATTATTTTAGAAGTTATGTTAAAAAGTAATTTTCAATTTTACAAAAATTCTGATAATTTTGCTGTTTATTGTCAATTTTTTTGACAGATTTTCCACGTTTTTGGAAAAAAGTATTGAGAAAATTATTAAAAATTATCTTTTCAAAGTATCTTCTGGGTGCGATTCCAGATCTATAAAGTTACTGGTCGAAACTTTTCGACAAGTATTTCTACAGGAAAGTGTTTCCAGAAAGAGAATAACGAAAAAATAAAAAATAAACATCATAGTAAAATCATAAATTCTTCACTACCGCTCATAATCTAAAAAAATTCTATTATTAATTCCTTCATTTACTCTATCATTGACTAATCAGTAATTCCATGTAATAATAATTTAAAATAAAACAAATATACACAAGAAATTAAAATAAAAATCATAAAAATACTAGCTTCTTCGCTTCATTTATATTCTAAAATTATTTTACTGAAACTTTCTAGAACCTAGTTACATAACAAAAATTTACAAAAAATAAAATGGTGAAATTCTATTTTAATTGTTTTGTTGAACAACATTATGACTGCTAAACCTGTTAAATTTTAAACAAAGCCATCAGCGACAGAGTGGTTAAATTATTCTTTCTTGTAAGCTATAACTCAAAATCTCTTTGTATCAAGGCTTTTAATTGTTTTGAATCATTAATTAGTTATAATGTTGACAAAGCAAAATTTGCCACATATTTGTAATATCACTACTAAGTACACACTTCTATTATTGGAAATATTAAACTTTGACTATTACTATTTTCAAAAGAAGTATATAAATAATGTATATTTTTAAACTTTAATTTGTATTTATTTTCAGTCATAATGATTTTGTAACTATAATTGATTTGCCTGAAGGTGAACACCAATATAAATTCTGTGTAGATGGTGATTGGCAGTGTGATCCAAAAGTTGTAAGTTTTTTATTTATTGTTGTTTTAAAAACCTATAAAAGTACATGATCATTTTAATTTTTAGGCTATGATTGATGGTGGTGATCCAGGAATAAAAAACAATAAAGTAGTAGTGAAAAAAACAGATTTTGAAGTTTTTCAAGCATTGGATGTCGATTCAGTTGGTGAAACTGGCATTGATAAAGGTAATTTTTGTTTAATTTACATTCTGAGTGAACTGATAAAATACCATGTCTCACAAGACTTAATTTTTTTTTTTTTTACTTAACGCACTTGGTTTCTCAATAGATGGTTGTATTTAAATTTATTTTTCCCTTCATAGGTCCATTCATCAATTTATAAATATGTATGGTAGGTTAATGTATATAAACCAGGCCTGAATAGACCAGTCGAGAATTCGAGAAAATTTCTAAGGGCTGCTCAAATATTAGACCTAAAGCACATGAAAAATGTGTTTATTATACATATAACTGCATAATATGCATAATATTATGGGGCCACTAAAAGCATATTTCTCGAAAGGCCTTGACAACCCAAATCGACACTGTATAATACGTTATTATATATAATAACTAGTTATTTAGAAGAATAGTTAGGTCTTAGCTAATGTACATAAATTTATTGCTATCATAGATAACATTCAATTTGTACGACTCTTTGAATGGCCAAAAATAAGACTTCATATCAACAATTTTTTTAAACTTTTTAGTACCTCATTTTTAAATTACTACCTTTTATTTGAATTTTTATGTTATGCCTCAAGAATGAATTTCGAGCTGTTTTTTTAAAATGATACAGAATAAATTATTTCGAAGTGAATATTTATATCTTATTTTGATAAGTATATTTTTAACAAAATATTTAAGGCATTTAGATGATAAAAAAAAAGCCAGATATACTACACATAATGGGTATTATTTGCTTATCTGATTGTATTTCTTAAAGGATGTTTTGAATTTTAAAGAAACGATAAATTATTTTACATGAAAAAAAAAAAGAATATATATAATGAATGTTATTTAAGTTTTAAAAATTTTCAAAAAAAGTCTCTTTTTTACATGAAATCGCCAATTTTATACCCACTTTAACTTTAAATGCTTATGAAAGAAAATAAATGGGATTAAGTTAAATTGTTGGAAAATAATATCATAAAATCAAAATTATATTAGATAAAAACTTACTAGAAACATCAAATTCTAAAATTCTATATTTATTCAAAAAGTGGTAAATTTTTTTTTATTGCCTTCTGTATTACACTATTTTGTTGATAATAGGTAAATATTTCAAGTATAGTCCTTTTAGTTTTGAGTATTGACTAAATAACAATACTATCAGTTTATTATTAAACAGCATATTTTACTGTTTTCACTCAATTTTCCAATAGTTTTTGGAAAAAGGTCTAAGCATTTTCAAAAACAACCTCTCTAAAATGCCACAAAAAGTTGATTTCTAATACAAAGTATTGGTATCTATATGAAACAATTAAATAAGTATTTCTATACAAAGCACTCTTTTCATGAAAAAAAAAATATATATATATATATAATTTTAAATACACTAGCTTTTTTGTTACACTCAAATTATAAAAAATGTGTAGTATTTAGGTGCATATATTTATATGGTATTTAATAATTTTCAATACATTTACTAAATCGTTAGTTATATAATACCTAGTTATTATGTAGAATATCTAGTTAAAATATGTATTATTTTGTTTATTTAATACATTAACTAAAAAAGTCTGTTATTCTATAAGAATAACAAAATTTCATACATTAACACTAACACACACATTTATATTAACAACACATATTTCAGACACTAAAAGTTTATATTGGGTTTGAGTTATAATAAGATGAATAAATATTTAGAAATAATTGATAGGATATTAAAAAAAAAAAAAACAAATTCTTTTAATTTATGTTTATAAATATTTTGAATTAACTAGACAGAAATGTATATCGAATATAAAATAAATCAATGTTTATATCATGTGCAGAGCACAAAAATCATTTATTCTATGCTTCATAATCAACGCGGTATAAATAGTCTATAATGACTCGTCATTAACTACATAACATAACATAACATAACATAACCTTAATCTTGTGGTTTCAAACTCTGAAATGTCATTAAAAATCATTTTTACTAAGCTTTTTTTTAAGTGAACCAATTTTTCTACATAGGTGGTTTTTCTCAAGATATTCCTTCATCAGTTCCTTGGCAAAAGGTTTCAGGACCACCAATTCTACCGCCACATCTTCTACAAGTGATACTAAATAAAGATACTCCGGTTTCGGTAATTTTAACATTTTAAATCAACTAATGTATTATTTATTGAAACCATTGTTTTTTTTTTTATCTTTTTCTTTCACAGTGTGAACCAACACTTCTCCCAGAACCAAACCATGTGATGCTCAATCATTTGTATGCACTTTCAATTAAGGACGGAGTTATGGTGTTGAGTGCAACACACAGATATAGAAAAAAATATGTAACTACTTTACTTTATAAGCCAATTTGAAAAGTGGCGGTATGTATTACATGTTAATATTATAATATTAATGTATTTATGTTTAGAATAAAAATCAAATTAGACTGAATTTTACTTATATTAAATATGTTTTTTAGTTGGCTAGAGTTATTTTTTATTCAGTCTTAAATATTAAGGACATCTTCCAGAAACTGCGGCGATTCCATATAATTTACCATTGCCCACTAGTGGTACATATAGACTTTCTTTCTTTGAATTTTCATTTCTTCGGATGAATTCAATTTTCCCCCTGGAAAAAGACAATGTACAAAAATATTTTTTTATTTATTTCTTATTTAATTTTTGTAATATGAGATAACATACGATAACCAGTCAGTCCAATAATAATTTTCTCGGGTTATAGTCAATCCAAACGGGTAACTGCAATTGGCTACAGCGGTTCGTTGTGATCGACTCTCTATTCCAATACATTCTGTAATGTTAAAATTTATTACTGCTTATGAATTATGTACCTAAATTATGTAGTTTTATTGTTTAAATAACTTTATTATTTACATAATCAATATGGAAATGAATGAAAATTATAAAAATTATTCATTAGTAAATGTTAATTTGGTACTGTTGTTACGTGTCATCTACCTAGTGTGAGCGATTTACCAACTACTTGGCAGTAGCGTTGGACCAGATAAAGACAATAAGCAAACTGTACCACAATTCAAAAGTTAAACTAACGCTATAATCAATTTTTCACTTCCTGTTAGTGTGGCAAATAAAGAATCATATTATTATTATTTTTTTTTTTTTTAATTGTATTATTTTATAATATTAAAACAATAATAATAATCATATTTATAAAAACTGATGGGTAAATCACTCTTAACAACAGTACCATTTAATTTTAAATATTATTAATGGGAAGTTTTTTTTTTTAATTTTTTAGTTCGTAAAACTATTCAAAATAATAATTATAAAATTACCAATGCTTTTTAAACCGGCATCTGCCCAACAGACTTCGTCTGTGTACCAATCTATAGCTATAGAGTTTGGTAACTGAACACTGGCTCCTTGAATAAAAATTTCTCTTTGGCTACCATCTAAATTTGACCATTCAATTTTCGGGCTATTTCTATTCCAATCTGACCAGAATAATTTCCTAATCATAAATAATTAAAATCAATAAGTATTATTATATAGTTTAATATCTAAACTCCACTGGCAATCACCTCTTTTTTGGATGAACAGCAATTCCACGGGGATTGCTCAGTGAAGAGTTTGCAATCATTTGCACATGTGTTCCATTAGATAACTCTGCTGCCATTATACGTTTCAAACCAGAATCGGTCCAATAAATTTTTCTATTGATCCAATCAACCGTTAACCCTTCAGCTGATATCGCATTAGTAATAACAAATTCATGTACTATTGAACCATTTAGTTTAGCCGTCTTAATTGTATGTTCTATTGTATCGCTCCAATAAACTTGCTCATCTAAACAATCAACAGCTAAACCTGAAAATAAAATATACATCGTAATTCTCTAAGCGCGCGAAATGGTTTTATTTTTATCATTTACCAATGGCGATGTTATCAAATTGCAGATGAATTGGATGACCCAGGTATGTTTTGTTCTGAACTGTTGGAATATGCAATGTTGTCATCCCTTGATTTACGAGTAAGTAGATATCTTCTTTTGTTGTTTTTTTAAGTTCTTAAAACAAATGATACTTAAATATAAGGGTAAAATAAGTCTGAGCAGAAGTGATTTTTTTCTAATTACTTGGCTACAAAAAAAATATATGTTATTTTTTTGATACATAAAATTTATGTAAATATTAATTAAGTTTATTTTATAGACATTATAAATGTAGTTTTACAAATTATTGTAATTTAAATAAAAGTTAAAGATGTTTATTATTTTTTTGTGTTTTATTTGAAAATATTTCCATTACCT
This sequence comes from Stegophylla sp. TES_Ste_2020, assembly GCA_025469315.1. Lineage (NCBI taxonomy): Eukaryota > Metazoa > Arthropoda > Insecta > Hemiptera > Aphididae > Stegophylla > Stegophylla sp. TES_Ste_2020. The sequence continues at coordinate 15,336 of JAIPRM010004115.1, read as the reverse complement.
TTGCAGTAATAACCATTTCCTATAAATCCTTGTTTACATTGACAATTATACTCTCCTGATGAATCATATACACATTGAGCCGATGGATGACAAATTCTGTTATTTATAAGACACGTCTCTGTACATGACAATATTAAACCATTCCTGCTTTCTATGTATCCCTTCATAAATGACGATTATTTTATCATTAATGTAATGTAAATAAATAAAATAATTTTTAAACGAGGCTATTTTATTACTCGAGCACATGAGCATTTAATAGTATTTCCATCAGTTCTACACTCGGTATCTGGTGGACATGAGTTTTCTGTGCAACCAGTTGCCACGATCCTCTCGCATTGTGTAACTCCATTACCTCGGTATCCACTGTTACAACGGCATGTGTGACTCCGTAACAACGGAAGTAACACCTTGTTACTCCTGTCGACTTGTACACAGCTAGCATATTTGTGACAATCGTATGAACACACTAATTTTCATACGAAAAGTTTAATCAGTGTTGGTTATTTATTGTGTACAAATATTGTTATTATTGTGTCTTACGTGATGATCTTTGACATCTGTTATCGTACTTTTGATAACCCTCCAAACAGGTGCAGGTGCTTAAATAAGTGGTTTCGTTGTATTCACATCTTTCGTATTGACCACAATTTGAGTCGGTCATGCATTCTCCGACTTGCATACACGTGGTGCCATCTCCTTCGTATCCAGTATTGCATACACACGTGGAATGGCCTCCTTCGCCAACTTGACAAGTGGCATGTACGTCACAGATGTTTGTTCTTTCGCACGATATTTCTAAACAATTTGTTTTGAGTACAGTTGAAGTCATAAAATTATAACAAAGTGTGAATAATTTACACAAGATGATTGCGATATAATAAAAAATACCTACATTTACTGTTTTATAATGTAATTTGTTTGTTTCCAAAATATCTACTTTCTATAAATTTTAAAAAATGGTATAATTTTTGTCTTTAAAAAATAATAACCTACTTACATATGTTTTGTTTTAAACTCTCTAGTACATTACATGTTTTTTAAATCAGTACAGATCAAAATACTTGTAAATATAAAAGTTTTTTTAGAAATAAACATTGATTTTTTAAAGAGATCCAAAATGTTTTAATATCTATGTTTACTAATTCAAGTAAAACAAATTTATATTTAAAATATTCAATTTTTAAAACATATTTTACACCGTATACACAGCATTAAAAAATTATACATTTTTCTGGTGAGCACACATTTGTATGAATGAAATTTGCGAAAAGTGCAGATTGTGACCGATCCATGAAACAATAAATAACCAAATGATTTTAGTTTTTACTAATTATAGCAGAAATTTTTTCTTAATGAAAATTAGTAAAATTATTAAAAAAAAAAATAAAAAACAAACAAATTGGATTAAATGTTTGTAATTCACGGATGGCCTGTTTTTAACTAATTACCAATATAAGTGAGATTGATCATAATATTATAATGTTTATAAAATAGTTTTTATTTGGTTTGAACATTGTTAAATTTTTTTATAAATGTAAATAAATAATATTTACTACATAAATCAAATACAAATTTTAAATAATATTTGGTACTGCTCGGAAATGCGATCTATCATCATTGCACATATTCTAACAATATCACAGGTAGTAACAAGTCATGGTTTATAGATACTACGGTATCTATAAACCTTGGTTGGTAATAACTAACAAGTTACACAGGTTTATAAGTTTTAATGAAATACAAGACAACTTTTTTGTCAGTAAGTGATTGCTAAACACCGTTTGGTGGAAGTCAATAAACTTACACGCACCAGACCACCAAATATATTAATATAAGTTTTAAAAAAATATATATATATATATATACTTTTATATTTATGTAGATGTGTATAGTAATGTATGAATACTTACCAATAAGTGAACACTCATAACCGTCTCCTTCGTAACCAGAAGTGCATTGACATTTATGTTTTTGTTGTGAAGCCGAATAAATGCACTGAGCATGAGCGTGGCAAGTATTAATCTCTGCGCACGAAACTGTAAACATTCAACACAGTGAGTATATTTTTGAAATCATCACATGATTTTTTCAACTGAGATATGATTTACTCGACGTTTCGGAAGTATTTTCCGTCGCTGGAGGTGAAACTTCATAGTTGGGAACGCAATATTCTCCGACGTCAATATGCGACGGAGGACAAAAACAAGATTCTTGAGTACACGTTTTCGATATAGGACATTCTTGACCGACATATCTGGATCCTTCTAATCGACATCTAGGAGCTATATAGGTCAGCATAAGTAGTTAATTAGGTAAAATATTAATATTATAGTTTTTTAATAACTAGGGCCCTGAACTTGATGACCTAAAAATATGTAAAAAAAAAATGCACTAAAAAATATGCATAAAATTATATATATTTTACATTTTATACACTGTAAAAAAAAATATTAATATATTCTTAATAATAATCTAGTGAAATTAATTTTTTTGTCCAAATTCTTGAACTACTACACTGTAAAAATTACATTAAGCATTTATGTTTTATATTTTATAAACTTGAAAAAAAAAATTGAGAATACTCTTGAGGATTCAACAAATTCCATTTTGTAGAATTTCTACTTTTCTTAAAATTTTGTTTTTTGACTACTCTGTAACAGTATACATGTCGACTGTAACCTTACACGCGACATGTATATATCTAAATATTGAATTAAGTATTTCAAATAATACATATAAACAAAAAGAAAATAAAAGATGAATGAAAAATTTTAAAAAAATGCTATTAAATGTAGGTACAAAATGTAGAAAAATGAAAAAAAAATGCACCAAAAATATTAAAAAATGGTTGTAAATCGAAAAATTCCCCAAAAAATGTAAAAAATGCAAAATAAAAATTGTGCCATTGGCTTCTGTATTTCATGAATCAAATTTCTGTAGAGAGACGAGCAACACACTATCGCAAAAAAGAAAAACAGATGCAAACGCATCAAGTTCCGGGCCCTAGTAATAACAGTAAGGTGTACTAACACAACGGTAAACACCTGAGTCCATCGCCCACGAAACCTGGGTTGCAAATGCAAGCATAGCTGCCTGGGAAATTTATACAGTAACTGTTCCTGTGGCAGACTTCTGGCACTTGACATTCATTGACGTCCTCACACTCGAAATCCGTGGTGTCATCTGGTATCAATCGAATTCCATACCTAGTCGAGTTAATATAATAAATTATTTACTCCATTTACTATAATAATGGCTGTCATTAGAAATTTTTATCACTTAAATAATATAATATATTGTACGTATATTTACCCTTGTACACAAGAACAAGTGCTAATATTACCGGGCACATCACAAACACTGTTTTCGATGTAATATCGTGGCGAAGATTCTGAAAAGTAAAAACGCTTAAATAAGGAAAGAATCGAACGATTTTCAAACGTTAGCAAAACAAACTGCTGGAATTATTCTCCAAAGTATGCTTTTACAAAAAAATTTCTCTTCTTAAGTTCTAACATAAAATCCGAAAACAACATAATATGCAAATTAATTGCTATAGTTTTTTGTGTGAGTTACAATAGTTACGATTTAAGAGAATAATTAATATTGTACCAAAGTGAAAAATATTCTATAGGTCTACAATTCTATAGATTATTTTTGGATTTTCATAGATAAATTATAATTTTTAAAACTAATTATTATTTTATAAATAATTATAGTAGATACTTAGCGGTTTATACATTTTATTCAATTTTTTTTAGTGGAGTTATCAATATATTAATGATATTTAGCCACTATAGAACATAATATTATATAGAAACATATTATTTTTGTTTAACAGTTCCATTTTTGATATTTACCAAAAACTTATTAAATAATAATATAAGTAAAATTACTATATTACAATTGAATAATTAAATTAATAATCTTAATTTATTTCCCCAATTCTTGCTGTAGGAATATTAATACTAACTAGTATCGCCCAATAGTCGAAATTCGACCATCAGGTTCTGAAAACAAGGTAAGGGGTACAAGTCACGAAAAGTGGCGGCTGGCCGCCGCCATACCCCGAACCACACCCGCCGCGTAGACAGTGGTTCTCATTCTATTGTTGCGATCCGGAACGGCGGCGGCGCAGCACAAATACAATTGGCGCTATTGATCCTATAGACCACATTCCTTCTTTAAATG
>JAIPRM010004115.1:0-11042 GCA_025469315.1 Stegophylla sp. TES_Ste_2020 | reverse complement strand
TTTAAGAAACACTATGACAAACGAGCGACTTACAAATTTATCATCTTTGGCAATTGAAAAAAAATTACTGGGCGTTATGGCAAAGGACCCGACATTTGTGGAAAGTATTATTGATGATTTTGCAAAGGAAAAAGAAAGAAGAATTGAATTAGAATATAAAATAATATAAATTATCTATTTTCATAGTTAAAAAGCTATTTCAATTATAATAATAAAAAAAGATTTTTTTTATCATTTTTGTATTAAATTATTTTTATTACATTTTCAGTCTCCCCAATGAATTTACTTGCGAGCCGCCACTGGATATAACATACGTCAATCATCCGGATATTTGATTATCCGGACCACCCTTCACATTAATTAGTCCGGATAATCGGAATTCTACTGTACTTAGCTCAAAATTGGTCAAATGTCTTTGGATATTTTATGAGGTATGCGCGTGACTATTTTTAGTAGTAGGTGAAAGTTTCTAGTCTCTATGAGCCCGGTTTACATTGGCAGCTGTACGTTCCAACTTCATTCACGCACAACGCGTTCTGATCGCAACGATCGATTCTATCTTGACACTCGTCTATGTCCACACATCCGGAACCCGAATTAGTCAACGAACGGAAACTATGCGTACAATTATTAATATCTTAAGTTAGGTTAGGTTATTAGCCATTGTGGAAAGAATAGTATGATAAACATATTGGTAAAAAACATTTTTTTTTTTTTTTTTTTTTTAATGACAAAATTATTTCGAGTTTTTCTAATAATTTTTTCTTCTTCAAAACTTGTTTTTTTTTCCTGTAAGCAATGTTTTAGGTAGAAATGTTTTTACGCATACATTTTGTAACGTGTTTTTTTTTTTCGTGAATAAAATTAACTTTATAATTTTTTTATAAAATTGCCTCGAACCATATAAACAAAAGCTTCGCTCAAAATATTGTCTTACTTATGATTTACCACATAATATACACCCAGTGGTGAGTATCTCCTAATCCGGGGTTAATTAAATATTTGATTTTAAAATGAAAAGTTACTTTTTATCAGTCGTTATTTTTAATTTAATTTTAAAAACCAAAAAGGTCTTAGGTAGTATTGAATATTTTAAAATAATTTTACAAAAATTTGACTCCCATTTGAAGGAAAATAAAACGGCGCTCTAGCAGTATAGTAAATACATACATACTATAATAAAAAAAACAGGACATACTTCGCACGATGGGTGTACTTCGCACGACGGGTGGTATTCTCTTGACGGGCGTATTAAATGTTAAAGAAACGATAAATTATTTCTTCAGTAAAACGATTCTGAACGAAGGAAGTTAATAATATAAGAAAAAAAAAAGTGTCCAAAATTTTTTTTCACATTTTCAAAATTTTCTTGCGCCAAAATCTTTTTTATGGGATTTTCTATCTATGTTTAAATTTTCATAAAATTCTGATCAAAAAATGATGGTTTTCGAGTCGTTTTTGTCAAATTTTGGATAGTTTTTTCCAAAAAAAAACATTGAAGAATTGAGAAATTCAAAAAAATGACCTCTCTAAAGTACAATCTAGAGGCGAATCGGGTTTCAAAAAGTTATTGATCGAAACTTTTGGACAAGTATTTCTATACGAAAAGTTGTACCACAGAAAAAAAAAAAATAATAAACATCATTGTAAAAACACTAGCTAAAATTATAGAGATAATTTACCCTAAGTTGCACTCGCATCTGAAAGTGTTTCCCTCTCTGGCGCACGTACTGTTAGCCACGCATTTGAATTGTCCGTCTCTGCACGGATCCAAAGTGTCCTCTACACGCATAATATTCACAATAAATGTCAGATAACATCCGGCACTCGTTTCCATGTGATTTTTACTCACCGTCGGAGGGCAAATATATGTTGTTGGTGCTGGCTAACCGTAAAATTTTGACCGGTTCTTCGTAATACGCGAACGCTTTGGTAGTGCGCAACGAAAACGACGTGAATCCTTTGGTGGCTTTGTTGCACGGCTGAGTGAATTCGAATTTTTGCGCCACGGTCACTTGCTGTTCAAAGTCCGACCCTTCTTGTTTGTATCTGTACGTGTAATACGAATGCATACGACCTGTGCGAATATGTAATAAATAACAATGTTAGGGCATCCATACTCAACGTGCGGCCCGCGGGCCCTTCATGTGGCCCCACCAAGCCTTTTTGTGTGGCCCTAAAACATTTCTCCGATTATGAATAAAAAGAACAAAATATTTATAAATATTTTAAGAAAAATATTTTGATTATATTTGAAATTACTATAGCTATGTTCGGCACGCTAATACAAAATGAACAATTTAATCTTAAGTGGTATTTTGAATAACCAATCTGAAAACATATTATATTTGCGAATATTTTACTCATATTCAAAAGTGAAATATGCAAAAAATGTATATAGAAATCGTATTACTAAAATAGTAAAAATATGTTTGAAAAACAGAAGCCCCATTTAATAAAACATTGTATTATAATAACTGTAAAATATAATTGCTATTATTTATTATAATTAATGTATTTCTAATTTTAAGTATTCCTTAATTCACCCCCTCCCTTGACCTTACACCTTTGTTTCAACTTGTGGCCCGCATAAGGAACAAATTTTTGAATGTGGCCCAAGTAAAAAAAAAAAGGTTGAGTATGGCTGCATTAGGGGTACCTAACCTATATAATACTGTAAAACGTCTGTTTTACAGTTTTGCACGATTGCGCCATACTCTGTCACTTTTGAACAGGGCCGTACTTTGGAAAAGGCTATAATTCGGTAGTTTTTTTGAAAATAATGCCAAGAAGTGATCATATATATTGTCTCGGTAAGAGTAGGTAATAAAAAACAATTTTGTGACAACAAATCAAATGACGTTTGTTGAACTAGTGCGGTATTTTATACTTGTTATTATTATTATTTTTTTTTTTTTTTGGGGGGGGTAAGGAATTTTCACAAAACCTTAGGATAGCATAGTTTAAGTCAATGTTTTTTAATCACCTGTCTTTAATTTTTGATTTACTTAAATCTATTTTACATAATATTCTAAGAAAATAAGAACTTTTATAAATTGGAGAATACTTTCAAATTTTTCCTCTGTACCAAAATAGCTGTTTGAAATATTATTCTGTTTCGTCCCTGCTTTTCGTATGCGAAGATACAAACCAGTAAAAAAATAATATAAAATCTTTGTGTGAATACTTCTTTTCATTAACATACTTAAAATCATCGCCATAAATTAACTGTTGTGATTTAATAAACATTTGAACTGAATCCGAATACTTGGTAATCGGAGAACGGTTTAAAATTTTTTGGTGTATCGTATAATATTGCTAAATTATTATTATCATAACAAAACCATCATTGTGTCTTTAAAACAATTGAAAAGAGATTAAAAATTAAAATTCAACTAAACATAAGAATATTCTGATTACTTAAAATATACCTGTGAGCATAAATAATATTGTACCTACTCATAGTTTTACGTATGTAACAAGTCCGAGCTCAGATGAAGTATTTGAGCCAAGAGTTACATGTTATTAGCATTACCTGATAATGAAATTATGATAATTTAAAAAAATGTTTGAGAAGACAGTCAGTATAATATTATGAAAACTAAATAAACTATGCTTGTGAACTAGGGATGCCATACGTCCCATATTATACAGGAACATCCCATATTTTGTGGTAATATCCCGGCGTCCCCGTAATAGTTTCAAATTAATGAAATTGTCCCATATTTTGGAATATCTGTCCAGTAAATAATAATTTTTAACCAGAAATACCAACTTTTTTAATAAGAAATATTATTTTGTAGATAAAATTTTAATGGAAAATAAAAAAATTGATAAGAAAAAAGTGTTAAAAAAAATTTGGGAATTTTTTTTAACAATCTATGTTTAAATTTTCATAAAGTTTGGATTAAAAAAAAAATAGTACCCGTGTTTTTTTGTCAAATTTTGGGTAGTTTTTTCCAAATTTTGAGAATTTCGAAAAATAGTCTCTTTAAAGTATCATCTAGAGGAAGTTTGGTTTCAAGAAGTCATTGGTCGAAACTTTTGAACAAGTATTTCTACACAAAAAAGTATTAAAAGGAAAAAAGAAAATAATAAACATCGTTGTAAAAACACTAGCTTTTTCGCTCCGCTCAGAATCTGAAAAAATTGCATTACACATTTATTATTACAATCTCAAAATAAAATCAGTCGGAAATTAAATTTAATTGGTTTAATTGTTAGTTGTAAAAGTAAAAAAAGTTTCAAATTTGAAATTTAAGATTGCATGCCTTATACACCTAAAATACTACACATTTTTGTTTTAATATTATAGAAATTTTCGACTTGTAATCTGGTCTTTGGTACAATTTGTTTCGTTTTTGATTTGTCTTGTCTCCCCAGACATTTATTTTCTAAAGATATTTTGATGGAGACATTTTTCGAGATCCCCTAATATTTATGTTTCAAATATAATTTTTTTTTAATACTTTCCTCGACCTGATCCATATGAATTCCAGATGATTTCATACTCGTAGACGTATTTCAAATGTTAGGAGCTTAGGAGAGATATATAAATATGTATATTTTTGACGGAATTAATAAATTATATTTTGGTTAAATATTTCCGCGTGAATAGTATGATATTATAATGTACTTAACGTTACATTGCGTACCATTTGAAATTGTGTACTGTTGGTGTTCTTCGTTGGGCCACGTAAATTTCGTGTCAGGTATGGGAATCCGAGGCGTGGTTCCTTGTACCGTAGCGTCCATTACTAATTGATCGAATGAATTGAGTCCAAAAAATCGTTGATGAATGGTTACCCTGTGTTCGGTTCCCGGGAAAGTCACTTCGGAAGTATAGTTTAACACTCCTCCTATCAAATGACATAAAAAAAAAAAAAAAAAAAAAAATGGTTTATGTGTTAGACGTCTTAGAGATCTTAGAGTCAGTTGTTATTAAATTTACACGTTATTAGTGTAATATATCAAAATGATTTGATTAGAGGGGTAGGTAATATTATTTTTTTATGCTTGCCTCGAAGTATTCATTACATTATATTAAAATTAAGTTTATTATATAAACTGAATTTTATTTAGCAATCATTTAAAGGTGTTAAAAATATTTTAATATTAATATTAATAATATTAATAAAGTTCAAAATTGTAACCAATTTCTAATTGAAGGCGTGCGCAGACTTTTGGTTCATGAAGTGTTTGTCAAAAAATGATTTCAAAAGTCAATATTAATATTGTTTTATTCGTGTGTTGTGTACCTCATTAACTTATGAATTATTTTATCAATTAAATACCTACGAGTAATGTGCAATTAAACGAATAATTACTATGCATTTCTCAAATGATTTCTTTACACCATTTTTTAAATTAAATACCCTGATCATTGTCCAGGATCCAATTTTCAAAAAGTCTAGGGGACTATGAGTAGTTTTGAGGGAGTTCAGCCTCCTCAAGTCCCTCCTATTTGCACCTATGCCTGTCATATTTCGCACCATGGGTATTCTTCAAAAAACTTTTTTGGTAGGTAAAATTTTACAAAACAACAATATTACAAATGGAATTTACTCAAAAATCTATAATATGATACATAAATATATATTTTATAAAAACATTACTTTTAGGAGTTTTAACTATTTTTTGAGGATAATATGTATATGCCTACATAAATTCCATGCATTACTTTTTGACAATTTTTATTTAAATAATAATAATATTATTATAGAAAATTTAATTAGTACACGCCCCGAACTTAAAGTCTGCGCACGCCTGTGGTGTAAAACCTACGGCGGCGTCGTACACAAACCTGTCAACTGATATCCGTTGTACGATCTTTCGGTGTGCAACGAGAACAGCCACGCGACGACGGACTGGAACACGGTCAAGTATTGCATTTCATAGCCGAGACTGTAGGGCACACCCGAAATGGCCATGTACGCGCGGCCGTCGACAGTGGCCACGTAAGCTTGTAAGTCCAACTCTGGCATGGCGATTCCGTTTACGTCTATGCTGACTTTGCCCGCGACGCGAACAGGCACACCTGTGTAGATTGATTATACTCAGCTAGGTTAAACATTCATAACTATAAAATAATATTCTCTTAAAATAGCCGAAGTAAAATGCTACCTAATTGAAAAAAAAATATTCATCTGATATTCTTGAAAAATGATTTTACAAAATATATTTTTTTAAATTCAAAATCTGTGGCGCAACCAAGGGGGGGGGTGTTTTGGGTGTCTGGACCCCCCCCTTAAATCATATTTATGGAAATTTTATTCCATCCTTTTAACTATACAATAATTATAACCTCTACTAATTCAGAAAATATAAACTTTATATGTGCTTTAAAAATGTATTTTGTTGAATATTATATTATGTGTTATTATATTTATAGGTGGACACCCCCTATGAAAAAATCCTAGTTGCGCCACTGTTCAAAATATTTTTTTTTTATGAAAAACAATTTTGCTGTTTTGAAAATGACTTTATTCCCTTCCTCCCCCCCCCAAAAAAAAAAAAATAAATAAATAAATAAATAAATAAATTGAAGTTAGTTTTAGAATATACTGTTATGAACTCCTGAGTAATATTATATAGTTTATGTAGTATTAAGTCTGTAATGTAGTGTTTATTACTACAATATAATATAATGTTTAATGCAGTGGTTCCCAATCGATGGGGAATTAAGATACTGCACAAGGGGAAATTCTGAGATAATGAAAAACTGAGAATTATTTTAAGTAATTTTGTTTAAAAAATTAATTTTAAATCTACTTTAGTTATTTAATTAATATTTATACTTTATATTATTATTTTTGTTTTTATATTTAATACATATTATGAGTTAGTGGGTTAACTAATATCTAATGTATAAAATAATGAAAATAAAAATTCATTAGTTGTATGAATAAACGTATATTTATAGTTATTTTGTGTAATTTATTTGTATGGTTAAAAAAAAATATATCAAAATTATATTTTAAGGGGGATATAAATTTTAAAAATATACAAGGGAGGAATGAGATTTTTGAAAAATTACAAGGGGGGAATGGAATAAAAAAAGTTAGGAACCAATGGTTTAATGCTTACTCAACCCTTTTCATACGGCTGTTTTAGTAATAATTATTAAGCAGAACATTTGTATTCAATATAATTATTATTTATAATTATTAATTATTATTCCAGAGCATTCATGTTTAATACAGTAATTACAATATGTGTACCTTTGTTTTTCTCACAATTAACAATCGTGTTTCTAATAAATAGTTTTAAATCGCCTACATAAGAATCTTGTGTTTTATTTCATTGACTTTTAATTTGCTGCAGGCACTTAAACGCGTCCGTAACAATACCACGAGAATGCAATATTTTGCTGTTGATTAAACAATAATATAGAGTACAATAGATTTTTGTAACTGGAGTTAAAAAATTGATAAAAATAAAATTATTTTAGGGCTGATTATAAACGTCAGAATTGTACATAATAACATAAACCAAGTATATTTATTTTAATAGATTGAATATACTTGATATATCTTCAATAATTATAGAATTACAGTGAAAGCTATTTCTAAAATGGAACACCGAAGGATCGAAGAAAAAAAAATATGTTCGTTTTCGATAAGTTTTTTTTTTATTTACACGGGGTGTAATTATTTCAACACTGTGAACGGCTAACCATATATAATATTGTTTGTAACTCGACACCAATTATTTTATTAACATAATATTAATCGATTTTTACCTTCTTTAATACAAGTAATGCCGTTGCCAAAGTATCCTGGTTTACATATACAACACATGTCTCCTCGTTCGTAATCAACGCACGAAGCTTGGTTGTGGCATAAAGCTCCAGCCACTGCACAAGTCAAACCTTCGTCTGTAAGCAGCAGAACACAATTCATTAATAATAATTATCTAATTAATTATTATAATAACGTAAAAACAATAAAATAGGTTTCTGAAGTAAAAAAAAGCCGTACATCGCCTTCGCACCACGGGTGGGAAACTCTCGGTGGTTTTATTACATTTTAAAGAAACAATAAATCATTTCTTCATTATTAAAACAATTCTGAGCAGAGCTGAGAACACATACATATATTTCTTAAAAAATTACGTTTCTTTTTACCTGGCCTGACACTTCCCGGGAATTCTGGTGCTTCTACGTTTTCAAACTGTCCGATGTTACCGACGCGATACAACCAAACACCTGGTTCATCAGTGTTACTCCATCTATATTTAACATTAAATAAAAAAAAAATGTAAAAATCAGTTCACTTGTGAAATAAAATATAATCAAGAAAATAACTAAACTAATACGAATATATGTTTTCATATGAAAAATTACATTATTTATATTGTATTTATATTTTTAACGAGCTTTTTAATATTTGGAGTTGAGTTATTGCAACTGTAATTAGTAATTTTCATTATATCATTAAGATGATCATATTTTTATTTTAACCAAAATCTATAATTGTTTTTATGAAGTTCATATTTGAAAAAATCTGTTTGCATACATACGTTGAATTAAAAATTTAAACATCATATTTTAAAGCTTTTTCTTTTTTAATTCAAGGAATTTACTTTGAACACATTGTTTTAAATATAATAATATGAAGAATATTAATTGGTATTTTTCTCCAAATAATTTGTATTTAGTTCCAATCAAACCCTTATCAAATGTTTAATAATTATTCGTCCGTAAAAAATATTCGCGATGAAATTCTCCATCTAGAAACCAAGTTTCATCTTTCATGAGGATCGTCGAACCTATTTTCTTTTATGTACGTTAAAATATATAATTTTAGACAAAACTAATAAATTCCGTCAACAGCCTATAACTTTAAACGGTTATAGAGGAAAAGTTGACTTATGATTTTCGAAATTCTTTTAGGTCAATTAAACATATATTATGTGGTTGAGAAATTTCCAATATTTTCAAAACGCTATACTTAACTCAAAATTTATCAAACGTTTTTAAAAATTTTATGAAATGTTTTCGTGATCATTTTTAATAGTCGGGGAAAGTTTCTAGCTACATTATTTTTGAAGTTACATTAAAAAACAATTTTCAATTTCGTAAATATTCCGGTAATAACGTATTTTACCGTTTTTTTTTTTTTTTTTTTTTTTTATAAAATTTTCGACAGATTTTCTGCGTTTTTGAAAAAAGTAATGAGAAATTTGAAAAATGACCTGTTTAATGTACCATCTGAGTGTGATTACACGGATCTATAGAAATAATAGAAATACTGATCGAAACTTTTGGACAAGTATTTCTATACAAAAAAGTGTTCACAAAATGAGAAGAAAAAAAGAAAAAATAAACAGTCATAAGTAGGATTCGGGACTTATTGCACACAAATTGTTGGAAATATGCATGCAAATAACCTAAAACAACCAAAATATGCACTCATTTTTTTTTTTCAATAAAATTTAATAAATTACATTTTAAATTCAGACAATGATTAGGCAAATCGATCGACGTATAACAGTAAAAGAAAAAAAGGCGGACATACTTTGCACCATGGGTGTTATTATCAATATTTGGGTGGGATACTCTTGGTGGGTGTATTACATTTTAAAGAAACGAAAAATACACGCATAAATAAGCTATAAATTTGTCATATATGTGTAAATATGATATATAAATTTGTCACATATGCGTTTTTCCTAAAAAATGTCAAAATAGGCAAAAATATGGACAAAAAATTTTTGTATTTGAGTCCAATATGTCTTGAAACAAATTTATATTTCGTTTAGATTATTCTGCAGCCATTAATAAAGAATATGCTAATGCGCAACAAGTCCCGAACCCTAGTCATAAGCTTCCCAATTTCGCCGCTCAGAATCTAAAAGAAATAAACATCATCATCGTAAACCACTAGATTCTTCTCTCCACTCAAAATATCTAAAAAAACAGCAACTTGGTGTGACGTTTGAAGTTCTGTTAATTACTTTAATTAGTTTAATTTAAAAAAAAAATTATTTTTATATCTTTGTGATTAACCGTCATACCTATACTGCAGGTAACTTTTAAGTAACAGGAAAGAGTGAACTCTGTGAACTGAACATATTTTATTTATCAAACATAGTTAAAACCATTTTCTTATTAATTATAACACAAACCTATTGTAATATTGTGCACATAATATAGTTGTTATAAATCGTAGTATGTTACACAGAAACTAACGTGTTTAAATACCGGCTAATTAAGTATAGGAATAAGAGAGGAGCGTTATCGGCTCTCGGAATGGGATAGGATAGGTTGAGAGGTCAACACTTGCTATCGATATTAATAATATAACTGCTACCGTTATGCATACAGGACTGTGACTAATTTTTATTAAAGTGCATAAATTGAACAATTTGAATGACTAAACACTGTTCCGAATGGAAGCGGTTGATTTATTATTATTCACATATTGATATAATATGTGCTATTATACTAATTTGATACATATCAAGTTTTTATCGTTTTATTTTAGTCTTCTTCATCACGCGTTTAAGATAACTGTAAACGCAAACGCATAATATTATAATATTCTATTCATATATTCAACAATATTATTAAGCGCGTAAAAGAAACTTCTGTATACGTTAAAAAGAGGGAAAATATTTTTTACAGATTAATATTGAAAACATCAAAATTTTAATGCCTGGTTTCTGAAATGAAAGTTTAAATAACATTTAAATTTACCATGGAGAGAAACATGGAATTTTCATTGTATTATATTATACAATTATTGGCAATTTTAACTAAACGTCAACTTTCTCGCGAATTTGTTGCATTTCTGGCGATGTGATTATTTCTAAACTCGCGAAATTTTTTTATTGTATTAAAGTACCCCCCACCCTCCGATTGCACCTATATGCAATAAAACACTACTGCAACTGGACGGGACCATTTTCCTCCACTGTCCATTCTCCTCAAAAAAAAATAAATAAATAAATAAAATAAAGTCCTTTTTCCTCTTGAAATAAAATACCATTCTCCTCCAGTTTCCATATTCCTCCAAATATTATTTTTCTACGGATATATT